>APFE030890709.1:0-18263 GCA_000404065.3 Pinus taeda | reverse complement strand
TTTTGAGGCTGAGTTGGGACTCAGGAGTCAGGACTTACTATTCAGGACATGATTCAATGTTATGTGTGATTTTAGCGCTAGAAATGATATTAAACATCTTATATATTAGTTTTTTTATCATATTTATGTGTCAATGTATTTATTTTATGTTCTAGATGGTTTAGATATTGAAAAAATTGAAAAAAAATGAAAAAAAAAGAATATTTTTGTTCCAAACGCTTTTTTCCCGATTTTTCCGATTTTTTCATTTTTTACCCCGCGCCGATTAAATCCCGCTCGCGCTTTTAACAACATTGATACAAACAATCATTAAGCTATTCTTATAAAAGATGCATTGTTGAATGAGAATTAATTCTTTTTTGGTGAGTTAAGAAGCTTGAATGAGCGCGTTCATGAGAACATTCTAGTGAGGAGAAAAAGAGAAAAGTAGCAAAGGAGGAATAGAATTAAAGAAGAGAAGTAGAGAACACAAGCAACGAACATGAGGGAAAAAATTAATATCAAGTAACCAACAAACTTGCTTTTGTATTGTGATTGAGAGATTGCAGTTTCCTTTCAAGTTGTAGCCTCTTGAGGTAGGACTCAAGAGCCTCTAGTGGGTTGTAGCCTGCATAAAATTTTGTTGGAGTTGGAGCCTCCTTGAGGTAGTAGCCTCCTATAGGTTGGATCCTACAAAAAAATTGATGTAATATGGGGGAGTAGGAACTTGCCTTCACATCACTTTCAGCCAAAATATCGTGGTTTTCTCCCTTTATGGGTTTCTACTTATATCTAGTGTCTTTATGTGTTGCTTGTTGAATGTTGCACTCGTGTGAATGCTCTTAAATCCTGAATATGTATATGCAAATATGTCTTGCTTGTTAAAATTTGACAGCTTAGGGATGAATTTCTCGCAAAAGAACTCATATCTTTTAGTTTCGTTTGAACCACCTATAATAAAACTTCATTTCTAACAATTCTAATATGACATTCCAAAAATAGTAAGTCACATCTCAATTTGAAAGTGACTTTCCAAAAATAGAAAGTCATGCCTAAATGATCAAGGTTGATCTCAACATATGGAATCCACTTTAAAATCAAATCAATAGTGATTATACAAGTCAAGAATTAATATTTTTATCCTTACTAGTGTTGTTATTATTATAATACTATTATTTATAAAATAGTCTAAAGTCATTCAACTTTAATGGATTAATAAAAACGAATTCTCTCATGAAATAAGTAAATTAAATTGGGAATCTCTTACTTGGAAAATTGAACTTTTCTCTTGGAATAAAATAGTAACTCCACACTTAAGAGAATCTAACTCTCCCTCACTAATTCAATGTATAAAAAAAGTGTAATTCCTCATTAAATGCACTTGTAACTCCCTCATTCAATTCGATTTGTAACTCTCACCAAATACTCTCTCTCTCCCTAATTTGAATTGTAACTCCTCAAGACAAATGTACCTCTCTCTCTATTTTTGGGATGAGTTACACTTTTTCAAGTAACTCCTCCGTCATGGAATTCAATTCTCCTATTATTGGCTCAAGAAATGAATTCATTTTGTAACTCTTCTTTCTCATATATTTAAGCAAGAGCAAGTGAGATTTGGAAGTAACATGTTCATTGTGAAGAAAAAGAGCTAGAGTTGAGTGTGTGCAAGAGAAGTGTGAGAGAAAGTGAAGAGTAATAGCAAGGGAAGAGCTGGAGCAAGTGTGTAGGACAAGATCTAATCAGGAGAAGGAGGAGATTTTCCAACAAAGAGCAAGAGCACTTCAGCTGCAAGTTGATCAAACATTGATGACTTTATTCATTCTCATTTTCTCTCTCTTTCTGTACTCCGCTGAACAATTGAAGAAATCTAATAGAAGAAGAATCATTTGGGTTTTTTCCTTGTGGGTTTTTCCCTGATCATTGAACCTAACTCTTAGTGTTTCATATCTTCAGTGCTTGGCTATCTTCATATGATCCTTTTATATTCTATCTACAATTGATGTTTGCAAAAGTTGTGAAGAAGAAATCTGCACTCTAAGTAATTGTAACAACATAGTACATTCAGTTTTCTGCAAAGTACATTCAATTTTCTGCAAATTTCATTTAGTTTTATACAAAGTACATTCATCTTTCTGCAAATTACATTCAGTTCCATTTAGTTTTTTGCAAAGTACATTCAATTTTCTGCAAGTACCTTTAGTTTTATGCATAGAACTTTCAATTTTCTGCAAAGACTTTTTAAATTTCTGCATAGAACTTTCATATTTTAACATGGTATTGGAGCCTTGGTGAAGACAAGTCCAAGGATATCAGAGATCACCTGAGGAGACCCCACTTGCTGCCAAAGTTTTCTGATTGAAATGACTTTGTCCTACTTCAAGATAGAGGAGAATTTGAATGATGCTTCAAACTTTGGTCTTTGGAAAACGATGGTAGATATCTCTCTTGAAGAACACAAAGTTCTGGTGTATGTTGAAGACCCAATAGTTGATCTACTAGAGAATGCAAGTGCTATATTCAAATCCAAATATAAAAACGGTGAAATTAAAGTTAGAAAATTATCCTTGATTCTCATAGTGATCATCTCATTACTTATGCTTCTAGTTTGAAAAAAGCTAAAGAAATGTATGACAAATTAATTGGAATGTTTGCAATTAGTAATTTGAACTAGATTATTGCCTTGAAATGGAAGGACGTCAAGATGAATAGAAGAAAGACGGTTTAGGCATACTTCTTGAGAATGACTAAAATTAGGAATCAATTGTCAATAGTTGGTGAAGTTGTATCCGACAAAGAAATGGTGTTGATTGCGCTTGGAGGCCTTTCTCCCGTTTGGGAGACTTTTCTCACCACCATTTGCAACATCAACACTATTCCCACATTTGACGAGCTCTTCGGAAAGTGTATCCAAGAGGAAGCTAGAATGATCTCCAGAGGGAGAATTTCACATTATGAAGAAGGAGAACCTACTGCATTTTCAGTCTATGGCAAGAGAAAGAAAGGTAATAAAAACAAATCTGCTTTCATATCAATTAAAGGGAATTTAGACATGTCAAAAGTTAGATGCTTTAACTATCCAAAACATGGTCATTTTGCTCATCACTATAAAGAAAGAAAAAGAGATCCTAGATTCAAAAGCAAACCTGATTATAGAAAAGACACTTCTGAAAAAAAGGGGCATTCTAAGAAAATAAGAAATCCAAGATATAGAAATAATGCAACAGAAACTCAATCATAATATTTTCTTGTTTCTTCTCCTTCCAGTTCTTCTTTTGCAAATTCATTTGATAGCTGGTTAGTTGATAGTGGTGCTTCCAAACATTTTACTGGTTACAAAGAGACACTCTCTAATGTAGTTGAGAGGGAGACTAATTTAAATGTTATCCTTGGAGATAATTCTACTCACCAAGTTAAAGGTTATGGTTCAATTTCATTTCAATTAGATGATGGCAAATCTATTTTTCTGCAAGAAGTTTTCTATTTACTTTGTTTGAAAAAGAATCTTGTATCCATATCTGCGCTAGAAGATAAAGGAATCAAAGTTTCTTTTATTAATGGAAAAGTTCTAACTTGGCCTTTGAACTCAAGTATGAGAGAGCCCTTCACTCTTGGATCAAGATGTGAAGTGCTTTACAAAGTCAATGGTAAACCCGTT
Source organism: Pinus taeda (assembly GCA_000404065.3). Lineage (NCBI taxonomy): Eukaryota > Viridiplantae > Streptophyta > Pinopsida > Pinales > Pinaceae > Pinus > Pinus taeda. Next base: position 14,629 of record APFE030890709.1, on the reverse strand, counting down.
CATGCATTGGTCCATGATATCAATCTTCAGTGTGAGCTATGGCACAAAAGATTTGTTCACCTACACTACAAAGCCTTACCTCATGTAAGGAGGATGGTTTTTGGAATGTCTGAGATCAGAATGGATCATGAAGGAGTTTGCCCAGGATGTGCAAGTGGAAGGGACCATTTTTTTCAAGCAGAACAAAAACTAGTTAGGTGCTTCAACTCATACATTCTGATTTATGTGGACCTATGCCTGTTACTTCTTTGGGTGGCTACTTGTATTTCATGATTTTTGTTGATTTTTCTTGCAAGACATGGATATTCCTTTTGAAAAAGAAAGGGGAAGCATTTGACATGTTCAGAGATTTCAAGGCTTTGATTGAAAATGAAACGGGAATGCTAATCGAAGCTTTCCGATCTAATAATGGGGGAGAGTTCACCTCTAACGAGTTTAATGATTTTTGCAGAGATGCTGCAATAAAGAAAGAAACCACTGTGCCGTATAATCCACAACAAAATGGTGTGGCTGAGAGGAAAAGTAGAACCATAATGGAAGCAGTTAGAGCCATGTTGCATGATCAAAAGCTAACGAAGTTTCTATGGGGAGAAGCTGCAAATACTACTATTTATGTGCAAAACAGAACTCCTCATCAGGCCTTAGACAATAAGACTCATGAAGAAGTCTTCACTGGTAAAAGGCCTAAGGTGAGTCACTTGAGAATCTTTGGCTGTCCTATGTACTTCCATGTGCCGAAAGAGAAAAGGAACAGACTAGAGGCTTCAGGTAAGAAATGTTAGTTTGTTGGTTATTGTGACAATTCAAAAACCTATAGAATTTATGTACCTGGTCAAAGAAATATTGAGTTCAACAGAGACGTAACATTTGATGAGGATGCAACCCTTAGAAAAGAGACTCTCCTCCTCCTGCCACTGTTGAAAGACAAGCTGTTAAGGAAAAAAAGCGTGCATCTAAGTCTGAACCAGAACTTGAGAATGAGCTCGCTGATATTCCAATGGGTATGGATCCTTTAAATCCTCCACCACATGATCCTCCTACCAGAAAGAGACCACTATGGCTTCGAGATACCTTGCAAGATGTTGAACAACATGCTGCCCCAAGAGGAACGTTCAAAGAAAGTAAGAAGCCAAGTCGGTTTCAAGTGTACGTCGCTGCCAAACATCATTCAAGCAAAACCATGCACTTTTGAAGAAGCTGCAAAAGAACAAGTCTGGAAAGATGCCATGATTGAAGAATACGAGTCCATTGTCCAAAATGATGTTTGGGAAGTGGTTCCTAGACCTCAAGGTAAATCTGTTGTCACTTCCACGTAGTTGTTTAAGATTGAACATGGTGCAAATTGTAGTATTGAAAAATATAAGGCTAGATTTGTAGCTAGAGGATTTTCTCAGAAAGAGGGAATAGATTATGATGAGATTTTTGCACCTGTAGCTTGATATACTACTATTCGATCTGTGGTTGCCTTAGCTGCTAGCCAAGGATGGACTCTTCACCAAATGGACGTGAAAACTGCTTTCTTGCATGGCTTCCTAAAGGAAGAGGTATTTGTGGAACAACCACAAGGCTTTGAAGAGCATGACAAGGAAACTCATGTATGCATACTGAAGAAAGCCTTGTATGGGTTGAAGCAAGCTCCAAGAGCTTGGTATGTTCGTGTTGATAGCTACCTGATAAAACTTGGTTTCACAAGAAGCAACACAGACGCAAACCTCTACTTCAGGACAATCCAAGGTATACCTTTGATTTTGGTATTGTATGGTGACGATTTATTCTTGACAGGAGGAGAAACTCTTATCATCTAGTGTAAGAGGGAGTTACCTTTTGAATTTGAAGTGAAAGACCTTGGTTTGATGCATTACTTTCTAGGACTAGAGGTTTGGCAAAGGGTTGGTGAAATTTATCTTTCTCAAGGAAAGTATGTTGTTAAGCTTCTTGAAAGATTTGCTATGGTAGAATGTAAGTCCATGCATACTCCTATGGAAATGAACTTTAAGAAACTATGTGGCAAAGCTGCAGGACCCTGTCTAGCAAATCCCACAGAGTATAGACAACTCATTGGGGCTTTGATGTTTTTTGTAAACACTAGGCCTGATATATGGTTTCCTGTAAATGCTTTAAGTCAACATATGATTGATCCCTTTCATGCCCACTAGATTGCTGAAAAACATGTACTTAGATACTTGCATGGAACTGTAAATCTAGGACTGAAATATACTGCTAAAAATGTAAGACTTCATGGATATACTGATGTCAATTGGACAGGTAACTCTACTGATAGAAAGAGCACTTCTGGGTGCTGCTTTAGCTTGGGATTTGCCATGATCTCTTGGATGAGTAGAAAGCAGAAGTCTATTGCACTAAGTACAGTTGAAGCTGAGTACATTGCTGTTAACATGGCTAACTGTGAGGCAGATTGGCTAGAAAATCTTTTTGGGAAACTATTTGAGCAAGTTCCAAACACGATAGTTATATATTGTGACAATAAGAGCGGGATTCGTCTTGCAAAAAACCCTGTGTTTTGTGACAACTCCAAGCATATTGAGATCAAGTATCATTATATTCGGGATATGGTGCAGAGAGGAGTAGTAAGGCTCTATCACATCTCCAATGATCAGATAGCTGACATTCGTACCAAGCCTTTACCGAAAGGGAAATTCTTGGTTTTAGAGAGAAGCTTGGACTTATGGACATGACCCTTTCGGGAGGTGGTCACAGCTGATCGAGAACACTGAGTTGCCTTTCCCCCCTGTCAGAGCTCACATGATTAGGAAATGATGCTGGAAAGCTCCTGAGGATGAGAGACCTCTTGTGTAGTGTGTGCTGCAAGAGTAGGCCTTAGTATGCATCCGACCCACACTCTGGGACGTGGGAAGAGCCACTTATTTGGCCAATAGGTGTAGTGAGACTTGTCTGTGTGACTTGTCTAGGATGCAAGTGTTCCACCACTTGACACTTGGTTGTGTTTGATTCTTATCTGTGTGAGTCTTGTTTATGTGATGTTTGTGTTTTATCACCTATTTTTTTGAGATGAAAATTGGTTGAGTATAGTCCTTGTTTATGTGACATGTGATGGTTTTTTCCTTTACAAATTTGTGTCAAGTGGATGATTCTTCTTTAAATTGCGACTTCATTGTTATAGAGGTTACCGAACAAAGTTGAACTGAGATGAATGAAAGAAATCAAAGGAAGCAGAGATCTTTGATGCAAAAATAAATTCCTCCCTAGCTAAGAGGGAGTGTTAAAATTTGACAGCTCAGGGATGAATTTATCCTAGAAGATATCATATCTTTCAGTTTCGTTTGAACCACCTATAATAAAACTTCATTTCTAACAATTCTAATGACTTTCCAAAAATAGTAAGTCACATCTCAATTTGGAAGTGACTTTCCAAAAATAGAAAGTCATGTCTAAATGATCAAGGATGATCTCGACATATGGAATCCACTTTAAAATCAAATCAATCATGATTATATAAGTCAAGAATTAATATTTTTATCCTTACTAGTATTATTATTTTTAAAATAGTCTAAAGTCATTCAACTTTAATGGATTAATAAAAACGAATTCTCTCATGAAATAAGTAAATTAAATTGAGAATCTCTTACTTGACAAATTGTACCCCTCTCTTGGAATAAAATAGCAACTCCACACTTACGAGATTGTAACTCTCCCTCACTAATTCAATGTATGACAAAAGTGTAACTCCTGATTAAACACACTTGTAACTGCCTCATTCAATTTGATTTGTAACTCTCACCAAATACTCTCCCTCCCTAATTCGAATTGTAACTCGTCAAGACAAGTGTACCTCTCTCTCTATCCTTGGGATGAGTTACACTTCTCCTTAAATAAGTCCTCCCTCATGGAATTCTCCTATTATTGGCTCAAGGAATGAATTCATTTTGTAACTCTCATTTCTTATCTATTTAAGCAAGAGCAAGTGAGAGTTGAGAGTAACATGTTCATTGTAAACAAGAAGAGCTAGAGTTGAGTGTGTGCAAGAGAAGTGAGAGAGAGTGTGAAGAGTAAGAGCAAGGGAAGAGCTGGAGCAAGTGTGTAGGACAAGAGCTAATCAAGAGAAGGAGATTTTCTAGCAAAGAGCAGAGCACTTCAGTTGCAAGTTGATCAAACATTGGTGACTTTATTCATTTTCATTCTCTCTCTCTCTCATTACTCTGCTGAACAATTGAAGAAATATAATGGAAGAAGAATTATTTGGTTTTTTCGTTGTGGGTTTTGCCTTGGTCATTGGACCTAACTCTCAGTGTCTCATATTTGTGCTTGGTTGTCTTCATATGATCTTTAAGTTTGTGTTCTATCTACAATTGATGTTTTGAAAAGTTGTGAAGAAGAAATCTGCACTCTAAGTAATTGTAATAACATAGTACATTCAGTGTTATGCAAAGTACATTCAACTTTATGCAAAGTACATTCAATTTTCTGCAAAGTACATTCAACTTTTTGCAAAGTACATTCAGTTTTCTGCAAAGTACATTCAACTTTTTGCAAATTACATTCAGTTCTATTCAGTTTTTTGCAAAGTACATTCAATTTTCTACAAGTACATTTAGTTTTCTGCATAGAACTTTCAAGTTTCTGCAAAGATTTTATAAATTTTTGCCTAGAACTTTTATATTTTAACATCTTTGGTAGCTACAAAAGAAACAATTAATAATAGAACATATGCATAAGCCATTAGCCGCATAAGAATATATTTGAGAAAAAAAAGGAAAATAAGTTGAACTAAATGATTGGAAAGATACAATCACTGGTTCATCCCCCCTCTCAGTAATTGCCAAATATTCATCACGATTCCTATCACTATCTTAGAGTTGTTAATTCACCATTGTACACCAAACTTAGCATGTAGATCAACCAACAACCTAGGCCCATTTTCTAAGGTGTTTTGTAGCTACAAAAGTAAAGTAAGACTTCATAATGGCAAATATATCACCACCATTCCCCATTGTTTCATCATGTAAAATTGCCTCTGATTTTGAACTAGATAGTATGGTGTATGACTATGATGCATCGATTAGAGAAGATGGAGATGTTAACAATCCCAAATTCAAAGCACTTTGGAAATGATTAGTTAGGGCTTATAAATTGCATTAGGGAAGATAGTGGAGGGTATTAAGTCCTAGCTGCATAGACAACACAATCTAGATGTAAACTGAGGACGATGATTGAAGAGGTTTGATTTAAATGAAGGCACTGCTAAGATATTCATGATTGCAAACTAGTTTAAATAGTTGGTTGTTAATGAGATAGGAAATTAAATGGGGAGAATGACTAGTCTAATCTATTTCCCATCTTGGATGAGTTTGTAATTCAAGTATCATAAGTGACATTTAAATTAGAAGCTAAGCTTGTTGAACTATTCCATAGATTATTTGGACATGTGTAATATCCTGGTTCGATATTTCATTAAATATTCACGATTTTACTTTAGGAAATTATGCCATATAATTTGTTCATTAAATTGCATAAATTAAATCATGAAATTAATGACAAGCTATAAATTTCAACTCAAATAGATAGGAAACACTAGCAACAAATGTCAGCTAGTACATATTAGCTGGAAATTGGCTGAGATGAAATTCTCCAAACTGTTGAAAACTGGATCAGGCTTCTCCACTGAAATTGGAACTGATAGCACACCAGTGAATTCTAGATGAATGCACTAGGGGATGAGATGGGTTTTCATCTGATCTCATTGAATCACCCAAGGGTTTTCGTCTTGGGGCTACTGAAGTTGAGAACTTGGTTCTACAAACCTCACCATAAAGAAAATACACAAATCTAAGGTGTCTCGAATGGTTAGCTCTCCATCCTTTTAAAGATTGGGATGGAATTCTCTTCGGCTTTCTAGAAGCATTTTATTTTATTATTTTTTCCTTCTCTATAAGCGTCTCCTTCTTTCTTTATTTTAAGTGATTTTTATTTTATTTTATCTAAGTCACTTTTCCCCTTACGACTTTTTCTTCATTTAAGCAATTTCTCCCTTTTTATTTAATTAAGTGCTTAATTAAAGTCACTTTTAATTCTGGAAAATGGTAAATTCTCCTTCATGATTTCTCCGACCACCGAAGATCTCTTTTCCCCATCCCATCCTGTAGATATCCTCATTCTTGTTCCAACAAGTTATTACATGAAGGCGTTTTTTGAAATATTCCGCTCCTAACGACACCTTTAGTGTAGTCAATTAAAATATACTGAAAATACCTCCATTTTACGGGAGCCATTAGAACGCGATGGAACCAAGAACGAACTGTGCAGAACTGCCCCCGATGGTGAAATACAGTAAGCAAACTCCATCAAACCCTATAAAACACCTCCAAAACCCTCCAGGTGCTTTGATGATGTAATCTCACTCCTGTAAACTAGGTGCCACCAACCTTGGAAGCCCATTTTCGTTGCATCACAAGGAAATTTGAAAATAGGAACAATACAAGATGTTGTGAAGCGCTATATAGAAATGCAGCTATATCACCATCCCTTTTCCCTAGAAAGTCAGAAGGTGCGTCTTGCTTTGGAGGAGAAAGGCGTTGCTTATTTGTCACATCAATTGAATCCTATGAAGGCTAGGAACCTAGATTCAGATATTTTCAACATGAATCTAAGTGAAAAATTACTGTATTTAAGAATGTGAAACATGTTATTTTTGACACAGTTTCCATCATTTAGTATATTGATAACATCAACATGCCATTAGAGGAGAGATTTTGTAGACTGTGAGAAAATGCTTGATTGGATGAAGAAAATAGATGAATGGAATCCCAAGTTGTTCACCCTCATGTATGTTCCTAAGAAATATAATCTATTCTTTACAAGATTCAAGTGATGTGTTAAGAGCCCCAGTCTTGCTAGCAAGTATCTTTTAAAGCTTCAAGATGCTTATACAATAGAGGAACAATTGAAGGATTTAGATGCTTTGAATCAAAGCAAGGAAATACTCATCAATCTTCTTGATGATGCAGACAATCAACTTGCAGAGTCCACTTATTTATCTGGTGAAGAATTTTCTATGGAAGATGCATTGTGTGTTTGGATTTATCTTGTATTGAGATGCTGAATAAGGGGGATGAATATATTAGCTCAGGAACACATCTTTTAGATTATTTGAATCATGTTAAAAAAATTAGCGAAGATATCTTTTAGTTAGAGGCAGGTATTCGTGGGGGTTTACTTTTTGCATAGTCGTGGCGCTCAATGGGACCAACAATTTGAAGTGACAAGATGATTTGTATCAACTCATAGACAACCCACAATCGAGTATGTACTCTGACTTCCCAAAAGCCGAAATCGAGAGTCAAAGTTTGTTTTGTTGTATGCTTTATGACACCTAGGAAGTCACATCGAAATGAGCTTCTTTACATGTCGTGAATTTGGAGCTCACGAAGCGCATGTGGGGAAAGGGGTTTTGCATCAAGGCATGGATTGTGCCATGAGTTTGGTTGGGGCTGTATGGGCCATATCTTTGTCATGATTATATCCAACCCGCTAGCAATTGCATTATTTAATTAGGGAGTTTTGACAAAAGGCATAAGAGATAAGGGCTTAGACCCTAATTCCCATGGTTTTCAATCATTGGTTGATGGAAATACGTGGCCGACAAGAGAAGCTGCCACTCGAAACAATGTATAAGGAGAAACAACGTCTTTCAATACCAGATACCCCTAAGGACATTCATGTTTTTAGAAAAAGGTCGCTGGTTGAGGTTTGAGCGAGTACTATGCCCTATAACATCCCCAAGGTTTCATGCCTAAAATGTGAAATTATTATATTGTGTGTCCCCTCGTCATATTAGATGTTAGTTTCTTTGGTTGAAGTCCTTGGTATGGATATGGTCAAATAGGGTGGAATGTGTTCTATATTGAAGGAGGGTGAGTTAATTAAGGGATCATTGGTGATGAGTAATGATTTATGGGCCTTCTCTTATTTTGTTGGGGAGAACGATCTATGGGGCCTCTTTATTATAATCATTGTATATGTGGCTTTGTCCACTTTCCTTTTTTTATTATTATTTTTATGTTAGAAAAATAATTGGTCTTTTTGGACTGTCTTCCATAAAAGATAATAGTATTTTATTGTAAAGGAGTTTAAAGCCTCCTATAAAGAGAGGCACCTTCTTCATTTGTATCATGGTTGGATCATGATAACATTCCTCTCCCTTTGAAGATTAATGATGCCATTCTGGAAATATATTTTGTTAAGGGTTTTCCTAATGTGGCTTAAGTGTTTTTCTTTTTCTTGATATATGTCTCAATACATACCTTTCTTACTCTTCCTGGTAATCAGTAATATTATGCTAAGGTTAATGTTTTCTACCATCAAAGAGTTAATATGCTACATGGAAGGACCCAATCAGGAGAGTACCTTGCTTGAGTTTCTTTGCTTGTAGGTGGGTCGATCCAAGCAACTTGACTGTCTCTAGAGGGGAGCTCCAAGTTGTGTAGGATTTTGTATTTCGCCGGTCATAAAGATTGAAGGCTGGAGAGGCGAATCAAAATAAAGGCCGCTTCATAAGTAGATCTAAAGGTTATTAGGGAGGTTAAGCAACAATGGGGGCGATTTCTGTCCTAGACCAAACCCACTCCCTTGAATTTAGCCGATGATATCGAACTAAGAGGATCTCATTTTACCACTGAGTTCACTCCATTACCCTTGAAGGATATTAGCACTAGTCTTCAATTCCCTCCATAATCTTCTTTCCTATATAAAAAACCTAAACATTGTTTCACTAAGGCTATTTTGACATCAGCTTGCACTCTTTTAGTTAACCCCTAGTGATCCTAATAGGGGAGCCCCCTTCAAAGTCGAAGGAGAGTCAACCAAAAGAGGCAAAAGTAAGTTGCTAAGCTGATAGTGGGTGACTTACTGAGGTTCCACTTGGATTGTACATTGTGGTTTGGAGCTTTTTGTGAAATTTCCACGAATGCACCAATTGGAGTTTATTCTTCTAACTTGTTAGCAGGTTTATTTGTTTACGAAAAATAACGAATAAGTCACTAATAAATTCTTAACAAATAAACGTTGCGGAATAAAATAGGAATTGAGAAATAGATGCACACACAATAAAATTGACACCAATATTTTGGAGTCTGCACTAAACGTCCCTGTAAAAACCCTGAGGGGAAAACTGGTGCAACAGATAAGGGTTTATTTTATTATGCAACAATTTTAGAATTATTACAACTGAATGCCCAACTGACAATTCTTCGATAATAGACTAGCAAAATAATCTGTAGATCCTAGATCTCCTCTGTAGATCAACTCGACCTCCTCTGGCCTGCTTGCATCCCACACTGGCAACTCACATTGCTGCCTTTGCATCCACTCACACTGCCGGGAAACTGGCTCTAACCGAGCCGTCCTGCCTCCCACTTGTTGAAAAGTAACTAGGTTTGATCTTCATAATGACAATTGTAATCATGATTTTATGCAATTGATGTAAAGAAGAAAATAAAATTATTTTGTAATGCTTGAGTCATGGGTTTCATGCTCAAGGAATTTTATTTTATAGTTAAGGCTCCCATTGTGAGCCTTTAGGTTTGGTCATCAAGTCATAAAGTCTATTGTGTCAATGTCATGTATTGAAGACCCATTTGGGCATATTATACATTGTAAAAAGTGAAGTTAATTGTGTCACGAACCCTCCAAGACCTTATCACAAGCACTAGTTGAAGTCGACCTACAAAAGGTAATAGAGATGATTCCAGAAGGGCATGATGACCTAGGCACAAGATCATGTCGGCCTATGTCACATAGAAAAAACAGTATATATAGGGAAACTCAACCTCACAAAGAAAATAACTCATTCAAGCGTCCAAGATGGAAAAAGAAGCGTGAAATCACAAGGAGAGCAACATTGTAACCAACAAGAAGGAAGAGAAGTAGAGTGAATATTTTTGGCACTATTTTTGGGTTAGTTTCCTCGCATGTGTGAGAAACTAGGGTTTCTGCGGTGATGACATATCAATCCTTGAGAAAGTCATCAAGAAGGTCTGCATTCTAACTCCCTTGCTAGCCGAGATCTCCAACAGAAGTCTTCAAGTAAAGCGAAGGAGGAAAGCATCCCTAAACTCTCTCCCTCACCTCCCACGTGTGAAATTGCAGAGGCATAGATTGTAGGTCTGTGGAAAGGAACCAAAATTTCAGGGTAGCCGAGACTAGCAGTGTGAGAAGGCAGTTTGACTTGTGTTATCTTGGGCAAGAAGAAGAAGCAGTGAAGAAGGATCTTGTGACTTGGTCTTGGAGAGGTTGATAGGTCAAGGGTCTTGGTCTTGGTACCTGTTAATTGAAGTTTCTATAAGAAGAAGAATTCGTTTGGGATTGCCTCTCATGTTGGAGAGGTTTTGGCCTTGGCTGATCGCCTATATTCTGTGTCTCTTGAGTCTTGTCTCCTTATTATTTATGCTTTGGTAGTTGTTTGATGAAGAACAACACTATAATATTCTAAGCAAAGAAAATAACGTAATCTAAAGAAATAAAACTCATTCACAAGCAATTATCATCAAAGAGAAATCACCTAATCCTAATGCCCTATATCACTATGATTGAGATAGTCTTCCTCATCTAGTTCTTTTCAAATTTTCAAGTTGTTCTATTATATAACTATCATGGTAGGAATCATTAGAAGAATGATAAAATCCATCAAGTTAGAATATGGCATCATAGAAGCATACGAGTGAAGGCAAGAACTCATGACATTATCTTAGAAGAAAAATGAAAGATAGTTTAGATAGAAGTCTATGGAAGCCACCTATAGAAGAAAGTAGCTCTTGGTGACCTCATTAGAAGCATAAGTAGTACTTATGGGAAAAAGAAAGTCATCTAGTATAAAGAAAATTATACATCATTCAAATGGAGCATTTGCAGGATGAGGATGATCAAGATCCTCCATTGAAATCTTCATTGAAAGGTTCACCTTCTGAAAGAAGCAAGTATCTCGATGAGAATTCCAACTTGTATGGAATCCATGGATGATGGTATGATATCGAAAGAAGTAAAGCAGGTCAAGGGATTGAAGTACTTTCAATCAAGGAAGCTGCTAAAGGAAGTCTACATGACCTAAAGGAAGAAATGAGGTATGTATGCTTGTATTTGATAAAATAGAGTCATGTGGTATGGTTGTAGGTAACATGGATAAATGCTCTATCTCGAGAGCATGATAAAAAAGATTGCAGGTAACATGGATAAATGCTCTATCTCGAGAGCATGATAAAAAAGAAAGGATCTCCTCCTTTGAAAGGATGCAGAAAGACATGGGTCAAACATTGACTAGATGAAATCAACATAATATGTCCTCGTATGAAATATGAGGTGGTTGACAATAATTAGGAACTCTGATTGGAAGTTCCTGGAAAAGAAATGTGTGAAGAAAGAAAGGAAGTGATCATAAAATATACAACTATGGAGAAGGCAATCAACATCCAAGAACTAAAGAAGCTTTGACTATGATATCTCGATGGGAAATATATGAAGATTTTGTTGAAGTTGAAAAAGAAAGAGACCCTTGACATCGCATCTTTTGGAGATGTGTCAATATGTGTGCAGGATGTTGATGCAAACAAGAGATGTCATGATGAAAGGCCATCACAAAGGTAATTTTGATTTAATGTTCATTTCTTAGTTTTGAATAATATTTGGATGGGCTTATTTAGGGCTGCCAAGCGAAGACCTGTGGATGTCTTCTGTAACTGATGCTCATGTAGTAGGATGAAAGGTCCTTAAGGAAACATGACAGGAAGAAGGTAGCAGGGCATGAAGGAAAGGTTAAATATGAACTAATGGATCACTTTCCAAAGAAAGAAAGGATTACATGACTGGCATGACTCATGGATGAAAGTGATGGATGGTCTGTGCCCTACAAAGAAGTCCTGAAAGATATACACTGTAGGACAAAGAAGAAATTCATGCAATCAAAGGAAGGAGTTCTACAAGCAGCTAGTTATCCCATGATCTCTACCTGAGGAGCTGCTGGAAGCAAGTCCCTGGTTAAGAGGGAGCTTGGTCAAGTCCCTAGTTAAGAAGGATCTTGGTACATTCCTTCAGTGGAATGGGTATGTCCTCCCTAAGTTGAGAAGGAGAGATAGATACATCATTCTTGTCTTCACTTGGGAAGACAAAATGGAGGATTGGATAACCATCTAGCATCCAATAGTCTTTTAGGACAAGTTGGGGCATCCAAGATAAGAGTAGTTGTAGAGGACCTGTATTCTTTGAGGACTAGGAATCCAAGGTAAGAATAAACCTGGTGGAACACACTCTGAGAACTCGGGTGGGTATGTTCCGAGAGAGACAATGATGAGGGTGTCTATAAATCATTGGTCTCGCTAGCATTGTGCTCTGATCTTGTGGAAAGATAGAGCAATTAGTCAAGGTCTTGCTATGTGACAATGTTGGATGATATGATGCTATGTAGATGGGTTACCAATGCAACTTTTATTATGAGAATTTTTCTGATTGAGAATGCCCAAGTACCTTGTATAGATTATGAATACCTCTCTAGTAAGAGGGAGTTTTGAAAAGTAACTAGGTTCCATCTTCATAATGACATGTGTAATCATGATATTATGTAATTGATGTAAAGACGAACATATATTTATTTTGTAATGCTGGAATCATGGGTTTCATGCTCAAGGAATTTTGTTTTATAGTTAAGGCTCCCACTGTGAGCCTTTAGGTTTGGTCATCAGTCATAAAGTCTATTGAGTCAATGTCATGTATCGAAGACCGATTTGGGTATATTATACATTGTAAAATGTGAAGTTAACTGTGTCACAAACTCTCCAAGACCTTGTCACAAGCACTACTTGAAGTCAGCCTACAAAAGGGAATAAAGATGATTCCAGAAGGGGATGTCAACCTATATCACATGGACAAAACACTATATATAGGGCAACACGACCTCACTAAGAAAAGAACTCGGTCAAGCATCCAAGATGGAAAAAGAAGTGCGAAATCACAAGGAGAGAAACATCATAACCAACGAGAAGGAAGATAACTATAGCGAATATTTTTGGCTTTGTTTTTGGGTTAGTTTCCTCGCACGTGTGACAAAAACCAGGGTTTCTGCGTGATGACATATCAGTCCTTGAGAAAGTCATTAAGAAGGTCTCCATTCCAGCTCCCTTGCTAGCCGAGATTACCAAGAGAAGTGTTCAAGTAAAGCGAAGGAGGAAAGCATCCCTAAACTCTCTCCCTCACCTCCTACGTGCGAAATTGTAGAGGTACAGATTGTAGGTCTATGGAAAGGAACCAAAATTTCAGGGTAGCTGAGACTAGCAATGCGAGAAGGCAATTTGACTTGTGTTGACTTGGGCAAGAAGAAGAAGCAGTGAAGAAGGATCTTGTGACTTGGTCTTGGAGAGGTTGATAGGTCAAGGGTCTTGGTATTGGTATTCCTCAATTGAAGTTTCTATAAGAAGAAAAATTCGTTTGGGTTTTTCTTTCATGTTGGAGAGGTCTTAGCCCTGGCTGATCGCCTATATTCTGTGTCTCTTGTCTCCTTGTTGTTTATGGTTTGGTAGCTGTTTGATGGAGAAGAACACTATAATAATATAAGCAAAGAAAATAACCTATAAAGAAGTAAAAATCATTCACAAGTAATTATCATCAAAGAGAAATCACCTAAGCCTAATGCCCTAAACTTCTCAACACCTCTATCACTAGAAACCACTCGCTTTGCCTTCCAGAATTATATTCGGCCTTTAGCTTCTGATTTTTGGCTCCTTCGACAACTCGCATTGGGGTTTTTGGCTATTTGCACTGCTTGTACGACCTACTCTGCAGATGTATTTGGACTGCCTTTTCCTGCCGCTCTGACATTGGAAAAATACTAGGAATCTCTCCTCCGGATCTCTGCTCACAAATCTTTGCTCTCTCTCTTCGATGCTCTTTCCCTGGCTCGAATTGCTCCCTTGTTGAAGATGTTGAAATTTGGTACCGGAGGACAGGTGGTTCCCTTAGGCTTTGATCTTTGGCCTAGGGAAAAGTGTCCAAAAGATTTTAAATTTTCTCCTAAAGTGACTTTATAATTTTTATAAAGTTAAAATCTAATTTAAAAGTGACTTTTATAAAGTCAATGAAAAATTAGAAAGGAAAAGTGACTTTGGAAATAAATGACTAAGTGGGTCTTTATTAAAATGGGGTGAATTAAAAAATAGAAAGTGAGATTTAAATGTGCATTTAATCTCAGCCATTGATCTAAATCTATTTCAGCCATTGGATTTAGAGATCACCAAAAAGTCACTTGGATCACCCAAAAGTCACTTGGAGTTATATTAAAGGAGGAAAAGGAGGAAAAGATCATTCATTCTTTCATGAGCAGATTGGGAGAAGGAGAGCAAGAGAGCAAGGGAGATTTCTGGACAAGAAGGAGAAAGAGGCAGCAGTTTGGCACACATACCAGGTAGCTCTTCAGCGAAATCAGAACAGCAGAAAGACAAGCAGAACAGCAGCAAGAACAAGCAGAAAAAGCTGATTTTTTGCTGAAAACTGAGAAGTTTCTAGGTGGTCTGTTGGGCTGAAAACGGATAAGTTTGCTTGCTGAAAAAAAATTATTTTGCTGTAATTTTTTGCTGAAATTTTCTTGCTGTAAAAATACATTTTTCAGAAATAA
>APFE030890700.1:2336-167814 GCA_000404065.3 Pinus taeda | reverse complement strand
CCTCCGCTGCTTGCCTGCCTCCACTGCACAATCCTGCATGAGAATAGATGAGAATGGCTGATCCAAACTCGTATTTCCTTTGGCTGAACCACACAATCCTCATTGGCAATACTCAATCCATTGATTGTGCAAATCTCATGCACAACTATAGTCACAACTGACAGCTGTCTTGCCCTTTCACTCACCTATAACACACTTGTCTCCACTGAACTGTCCATGCATTGAGTTAACTGATGTATTCTTTAGTTGATTTATGAGTTAATAATTAGTGAATTAATAATAATTAATTCACACCACTCATCACTAGTGTATTTGTCAGTTAGACTAAATACAACTAGTTCAACTAAGTCAAACTGAACACAACTCCATCAACTCCTCAATCAACTCCACCAAACTCAATCACTTGAGTTCTAACTGAAGTCCATCATGCAATAGCTCAACTAACCCATAGGAAAAGTGTATTTCCTTCTGGAAATTGCATGTGCCACATCCGTAGCTCGAACTGAAGTGCTGCAAGAGGATAAGATAATGTTTATAGTCCAAATATTATTAAGAGCTAATAATATTCGATTGTTCTATTTTTTGACTGGCAGTCTAAAAATAGACTCCACCCATATGTCTAAAAATAGAGGTCCATCTATTTTTACCAACATGACCAATCATCCATAAATAGCATCCTGCAACTCATATACCATGATCCATATGTCTAAAAATAGAGATAGTCTAAAAATAGACTTTGCGCCAAAAATAGCATGCGGACCCACTTAGTGAAGGCGACTTCTTTTCACTAAGCTCCATCATCTTGTTGCATTTTCAACACAGTGGGATCTTACGTTCAATGAGGGATGTATCATAAGTTTTAAGATCAGCATAAGACCAAGCAAAAACATCGTTGTATTTTTTAAGTAACTTAAGATATTCATTTTTAGCTTTTGGGGCTAAAGATGTAGAGATTTTTATATTTTGCACTTGTTCTTGGGTTCCAATATTGATTTATTCTATGTAATCTTTAGGAGAAATGGATGGATGGTTTCGAGGGACATCATTATAATCGAATAATTTTTCTAAAGGAATTAACCCTTTAGGAATGAAGTTGTTTGATAATTGTAGGATGTCATGATCTGCAATCTTGGAGTTTAGTTCTGGATCATCAACAACTTGAGGATTTACCATATCAAGATTGTCTTCATCAATTTGCAGAAGAGAAAATTCACCTACAAGTTGAGGGAAAGATTTTAGTTGTTCATCATCCTCAAAAACCTGTCAATGCTTTTGGTTATCAAGTATAGATGGCATGTATTTGACTTGGATTTGGTATAATGCTTGTGTTTGATCAAGAATTTTAAGTGAGCTTGCAGAGATAGCCAAAGAATCTGCATATATGTTTTCATTTCTAGGGACATAAGTTATGTTGAAGGAATCAAAGGAATTTTCAATGGAATCCCAAACCTCATTTCGATAAGACCTAAGCCTAGGGTTCTTTGTTTGGAAAATATTTCTAACATGTCTTACAATGAGTTCGGAGTCAGTGAAACACTCAGGTTGTGTATCTTTAAACTCTTGGCTAACCATAGTCCTAGAAGGAAAGCCTCATATTCTGCTACATTGTCGATAACTTCGAAATCAAGTTTACATGATTGTGTAATGTTTTCCTTTTCTAGTGAGATTAGTACTACCCCAACCCCTGCTCCATCCTTTGTACAAGAAACATCAAAGAACAACTTCCATACATCAATCTGATTTGAAATAGGGTTTTCAATTACATCTTCAATTTTTACTTGAGATTTATGTATTTGATTTGAAGAGAGTTGAAAACAACCAAAATATTGATCAATAGCATAGATGGGGTGGTTCTTTGGTTGATCTGTTTTGCATAGAGTGTGCACAAATCTAACCTCTCTATACAACCTAAGTTGTTCTGCCCCATAAACTAGAATAGTGGCATAAGACATGTCCATCTGAAGAGATCCCCTAATTTGGCACAACAAGACCTTGAAAGGAGCATTCTAAATTTAGGAGGGATGTCAGTGAAACCAATATCTAACACTATGCTCTTTACTGGGATTTGGGCAAAAGTGACTACTAAATCCTTAATAAATCCTAGACAAGGTACCCTTTTGGAATTAAATGTGTGAAAATCATGATAGGATCTAGTTATGTCAAGATTTAAATGATCCATGACGGCTTTTGGCATGAGATTATGTGATTCTCCGTAATCAAGCATACAGTTGTATAGCATGGAGTCATTTGTCTTTAATGTCACATAGAAAGGGGGTACTATTTCATCTATAATATCTGAAATAGGACTAAAGACAACTGCTGGTTTTTCATCTTGAAGGCTAATAACATCACCTTCAGCATCAACAGAGGTGTTATGTATCCAGAGGGGTTTTTTGAAAGTTCTGAAAGTGGTATAGAGATCTTAACTCTTCCTCACTCCTTTTCAACATTAAATGTAGTTAAGACAACTTGTTCAATTTGAGTTGTATCAATTGCCTAATTTAATGGTCGAATAGTAGTTTTCTGGGTTTCAACAGCTTTGGTATGAGGTTAAATTGTTGGGGGTTCCTTAGGAGGTCTTCCGGGGCCAGGTCTAGGTCTAAGATCATATCTTTTGTTCAGCTCTACAATTAGGAATTCAGAGAAGGCATGGTATTTGGAAACCTGTGAGGATTCTTGATCTCCTTGAACTTGCTTATTTCGAGAAAGAGGAATAATAGTGGTCTGACCAGAAGAGGTATCCATATTGTTAATGTATTCAATGATAGTCATGGTATTGTCGCCAGGTTGCTTGGTAAAGGAGTAGGAACCTGTTGATCATTACTAGGCCTATGAAGAATTTGTAATTGTGGGTTTCTTTTGTATTGACCTTGATTTTGATCTTGAGGTCGAGTGACCATCTGTTGAACTGTTCTGGGTTGAGTCTCAATCTTGGAAATTCTGTTGGATAGATTTCTAAGAAGTGAAGTGATCTCATCTATTTTAGAATCTTCATTTTTAGTCTTTGAAGAAGTAGAGGCCTCTTGACTAGATTTAAGCTTTCTTTGGGCCTTTTCCTCTTTAGCGTTTAAAGTGGCTAAGGCAGCCCTATTTGCTTCCACTTCTATAGCATTAGTTTTCATGTATTCAAGAGTCCTAGAAGTTCTTTCTCTTAACGTTACAGTAAAATCATCTTCAAATGCTTTTGAAAACCTAGATTTGGCTGTTGCTACACGAGGTTTGCAATCAGGGGGCGTCTTATGATAAAGTTTGTTGAACCTTTTAATAAAATCAATTACAGTAAGCCCCAAGAGTTAGCTCAATCGGTCAAATCAAGTGCCTCGCCAATGGGAGGTCACAGGGTCGAATCCCAAAAGCTCTTGGGGTTAGGTCAGTAAATAGGCCGAGGGGTGTTGATGCCCTTCGGGTGGCGTCCACTCAGTGTTAAAAAACCCTAGACGTAGCGGCTACCCACTGACCCGGGTATCCGTGAACCAGTAAGTGAAAAAAAAAATCAATTACAGTTCACCAAAGTTTCTTTTAAGTTCTTCAAACTTAGTCAAAAAGTAAAGAGCGTCTTTCTTCACACACCATTTGTTTTTGAATATATTTGTTAACTCCTCCCAAGACCTAATGGAATTTGCAAGTAATTGCCTAAACCAAGTTCTAACATTTCTCTCAAGAGACTGGATAAACAAACTCATATAAACATTTTCTTGTTCTATGTTCATATTATCTGCAAAATTTAGAAATTGTTGAAGATGGTCCTCAGCTGAGGAACTAGTTTCTCCATTATACCTAGGAATGTGTTTTAAATATCCAATAGGGAATGCATCGAGGTTTTGACGTAAAACTAAAGCTGCATATCTAGCCTGTACAATAGGTTTTAATGCCATAGTAGAAGATGGTGTGTAAGATGTTTGTGTAGATGTTGAAGAAGAAGAAGAGGAAGATGGTGATAAAGAAGGTGTATATCTGTGTGGAGGTGAGGAAAGAGGAGATCTCCTATATGACTTTAAGGGAGTCTTAATAACTAACTTCTGGACCTATGACTAAATATCCTCTTTTGTTTCAAAGAGTGGATTTGAGTATATAGAAAAGGTCCCTTTATGTTGTTCAGAAGTAGAAGGGAATGAATAAGTGGTAGGGGATATAAAGTTTCTAGGTTTGTATTCGAGTAAATGACACCCAAGTCAGACTCATATTTAGGTAATCCTAATGGTAGCGGGGGTTCTTGACATGTTTCAAGTGAGTGTATGAGGAAAGCTGATTTGAAATCAACTCCCCTATCAAAAAGTTCAAAAACCCTAGGTGATAATTGTGGCCAACCTGGATTGGATGGAATGTTGCTATAGTGATCAAATGATTATATATCTTCAGACTGCAAGGCTGAAGAAGAAGAAGATGGTTGAATTTTTCTTTTTGAATTGGCCCTTCTCACAAGTTTTTTCTGGATCTGAAAGAGGACTAATTGTGTCATATTTAGAATGAGATATAGTGTGCTTAAAGGGTGCCAGTTTGGCACAGTGGAGTCACCAGGTGAATAATTTTCACATATCTAGACCTTTAGTCACCTTTAAAGGAATAGGATTTATATTGTTTTCCTAGGCAAACTAATCAAATTTGAATCCCCGGCAACAACGCTAGATTGGTGTTGTTCCTTTAAGATGATAATGATCAATTGATCGTGCCAGAGCATCTAAGATATTTGTTTTGGGGTTTTGGTTTTGGTTTTTATGGAGGACAAATTCATAAAACAAACTGTAAGAATGATGTATTAACTCTTTTAGATAGTACTAATAAATAACCAAAAGCTATTTAACTTCACACAATGATTTGAATTTATAAGGTGTGCAGAAAGAATAGTAAGGAGATATGATTAATTTAGATTTCAGACAGAAAGATAAATCATCATAAGTGGGAAAAACTTTGTCTGATGTTCAAAAGTTAAACAAAATATGCTTAAAATTACATAAGATGCTGACAATTTTATGATTTAGAGGGAGCCTTTCAGATAGACAATCCAATATCTCATTTATGATAATAACTTCAGAAGGAATTTTAAGAATAATTGTAACGCATTTATTCTCACCTAATATCTCTGTAAAACTTAAACATATGCAGAATAAATAGAATTACTGAAAAACATGAAAACTTATAGAAGAAAATGACACTGTATGTTACCAAATTCAAAATCCTTTGCTTTATTATCAATGATCTAGAAACAGCTTGTACATCAATGCTTTACAAAATTTCTTATGGAAAGGTACCCCTTTAATAACTCATAGAAGAGAGTTATTTATACAAGTTTAAACAAAATATCCTAAACTGATTACAAAATAGATTGAAAGAATATAGGAAAAGAAAAATTGTTGCTTGATGTATCCCTATTAGATAGGAAGTTGTTGATGATTGTTCCTTCAAAATCTATTGTTGATGTCTTCTTATTGGAATGGAAAGTTAATCAATTGTTTCACACAATTGATCCCACCTCTTCTCACTTGGTATATCAAGATTTACCATTCTTCTAAATATCTCATCCACTTCAGTATATCTCTCAAAATTGGGTTTAGTGAGAAAAAGGTGTCCAACTTCATATTTGATTGTGAGGTCAGAGCTCAAGGCTTCAAAAAAGTCTTTGCCAGTAATCTGTTTTTTAATCCCTGCGAATTGATTGTTGTCTGTTGCAATAGTATATAGTTTTTCATAGTAATCCTCCAATTTTACTAGCTGATCATTCGATGACACTATCTCTGGTAACCCTTTCTTATGAAACATACTGAATTTAAAATGAAACCTTCTAATTGTAGTCTTCAAAGCTTCACATTTTGTTTTCAGCTGAGTTAACAGATTCTTCTTCATTAGGACTTTCTTAATCTCCAAAATAGTAGATGTCATATCTGGAATATTTATCTCTTCTAATTACTGCCTAGTTTTAGAGTTTAGTACTCTGATCATCCCTGATGCTTCTTGGGTTTTATGTCGAATGCTACCTTCCAGGTCTCTAACTCTACCTTGCATTTAGGAATCAATTCTTGCTATTCAAAAATGATTTGTATGGATGGCCATACTTCCATTATGGAGTGGCTAATATCTAACCAGATGTATTCTTTGGCTTGGGCCAAAGTGTCTGCCATTAGAGTCTTGCTCTCTAATTGTTTAACCTTGAGCTCTAACCTGTGTGACTTTTGCATTTCCTCTACATACACGGTATCATTCTTTACCTTCTGTGACTCCAGGGTATGGAACTCTTGGAGTAACTTCTCATTTTGTTGTTTCTGTGTGTGTAGCTCCCGTGATAACCTTGTTGTTTCACTTGTTGCTGAAGATGAAGCAATGTCAATAGGAGATGAGCTTAGATCTGCACCTGTCAATAGAATTGTTGTCACTGAGGTCACAGCACGTTGTGTTGCCTCTTTTTCCTTGAGCAGTTGTTTTATCTGCTCCTCCATTTTCTTTATTTATATGTTTTGCTCAATGATGAGCTTCAACATCTCCTCCCTATGCTATTCATTTTCTGCCATTTCTTTGGTCTATGGATCCTCTATTGAAGGCAGCTTCAACTGTTTCTTCAAGGTTGTAATCTCTACATTCTTCTTTTGCGATATTTCTTCAATTCATTTACAGTCCTGGGGATCATATCCAATTTTAACAATAATATCTTCTAAAGATGTTAACTTGGTATCTTTAGATAAAGATGACAGTTTTTCAATCTTGCTTTGTGACTTCACATTTTACAAAGCAGTTCTGAGCTTGGAAAGAGACACGGGAGTTGTAGTCATTGTTGAAAATAACATCTCACCTGATTACCTATGCAAATCCATTTGATCAATAGGATGTATATGATTTACATCAAATGAAAAGATGGTCTTCTTGTAGTCTGATTTGGATTTGAGAAATGGAATTTGAGCTTGCAAAAATGCCATTTGCATCCTTCCTTTTTCACTATCAAAGGCAAAGAGAAGTCTATGCTGAGAAGTGGATGTCTATTTCCAAAATTGACTGTATACTTGAGATTTAAGAATTTCATTATTTTGCTTGATTTCCAAAAAAGTTGAGAAGATATTAGTATCTCCTGCTAAGTTGGTCTCAGTTGACTGAATAATCTCCATAGGTTTAGTTGAAGAAGTACAAGGAGGCTTGGGATCAGTGGTCCCTACTAATGAAACATCTTCCAATTCTCCAAGATCAATTATTTCTGGTGGCTTACTTCCTAATGACATTGATAGTCCAGCGTTCAACTTCTTTTGTAAGATATAGTACCCTTTACCTAATTCTATAGCTAGTTGATTTTCCTCTCTGGCTCTTTTATGCTGAGTGCTCTGAGGATCTGGAGTCTTTACTTGTGGAGTAGAAATAATTTGTTCATCTACTTCTATCAGAGTTCCTTCAAACCATTGCTCCTAGTTCATGAACTTCTCCAATTCTGGCATGGGAGTATGGTTGTAAGGTGTTGCCTTCAACTTCACTCTTAGATCTGAAATGATCCCAAAAGGATGATAAGACCAAGTGAAGCTTGGCTGAAGATTCATGTTCTTTAATAATCTATTTGCCTTTGTGTAGAATTTTGTAGAATTTTTCCTACAAATCAGCTAGCTCTGATACCATGTAGAAATTTCTCACTTGTAGATCACCTGGTAATGCAATGTGCTAAAGCAAAGCACTTGATTTACTTCTACAAAGAATTTAGCATAAGCTTAATCAACCATGAGCATCATCAATAAGAACACATATAACTAATAAGAAGGAATCAATCACACATAACACAGAATATATCATTGGGGAAAGCACTAGCATAAAACCCCGACATTGTATTATCAATCAAGTGGAAATCCTCTTCACAATAAAAAAAGAATCAGCTCAACAGCTATCCTGCTCTCTCTGTACTCTAATGATCTTCAATCAAAAGATGAAAATCATGGACTACCTAGGCCTCAATATATAGGCCACAAGTCCTCCAATCTCCGTATAATAGATCCTTCTCCATGCAAGGAATACTTACTAGAAATATCCAAGCATTTGATAGTACATTGTCCCACATCTAATCTCAACTAGGTCTCTGACAAAACCGACATGCAACAGTTATCCATGAGTGAATCCTCGGTTATCTAAAATAATAGTTGTCACATGCATGTAAGCATTAACAAACTATATTTTATTATTTTAACAACTTGTTAAAATAATCTAACTGGACTTGACTAGCTAGAACTAAGTCAAACGATTCTCTCATTATAGAACTCATACTTATTCCCTCAATCAGTGGAGGAAATTAAGGATAAATTCCTCAATCAGTGGGACAACTCATGTGCATGCTCACAAAGACTTCAAATTCGAATTTCCTGAACTAATTAACTCAACTGAATTAATTAATAATATTTCCAACTGTTGTTAAGACCAAAATTAATTTTACTTCCTATAGATAGACTAGGGATTGCTATAAATAAGAAGGGACCCAAAATGCTATTTTTATAACTTTCTATTTTTAGCAGTGTCACCTCTCACCCAATGTGGCCAATGACCTCACTGGCCAAATTGCTATTTTTAGATATGCTATTTTTAGACATGCTACTTTTAGCGGGTTTATTTTTAGCACACTCTAAATTTAACATTTCTTGTTGCACATTTTTCAACGCTTTGTACTTGTAGACCTAGTGTTACAAATGAATGTCCCTACCTTGGATACGAGTTTGAACTATGATTTCCTCTTGCTTGAGACAAAATGGACTTCATCCATATTTATCATCTTCCTGATGTATTCTAGTGAGAATATACTCATTGGCACATACTTAGGAAATTTGTATGCATCCAACTGCCATATATCCTAATCTCAATGTAATTCTGGTAGAGGTACCAGTCACCAGTTTTGATCTATTCTGATAGGTGCAATGTTTTCTTAATCTCTTCTCCAATTCTAGGCTCCGCCTAGCTGTTGAGTAATTGGATAATTGGATGTACAAAAGAGTCAATAAACTGAGAGAATGTAAAGCTGGATGATCCTGCTCTTACTAACTTTGTCCAATGAATCACTGATTGATTCACTCCCTGCTCATCTTGTCTGTTAAGTTGAATGGGCAATAGATCTCCCCGTTGAAACAAAATTAAATGGATTATGACTAAACTGTACCTGAAAACTCCTTGAGTAGTCAAATTCATAAATTGTTCATGTATATTATCAGCTAGGAAGTGGCTATAATTATACATGGAAGTAGGTTGATATTATTTGCTAAAAATTGAAAAGAATCCAAGGATGGATTCATCAAAAGATTGGTCATTTTCATAACCTAAGAGGTATGATAACAGAGAGATAATATGTCTAGTGTCTTCAAGGAACATGGAAGATGAATATGGTGGATTTCTCTTAGGTAATTCGGCATCTTCTGGTAAGAAAAATTCAAAGATAAGCGCTCTCTGTGGGGAAGTGAGTTTATTGTAAAGGTCGATGAGAGCTGCTGGTGAAAAATGGCTAAGGGAGTCGGATGGAGGTATCATTAACATTTGATTTATGCTCTGAGCAGTAATGGTGATTAGGATTTTTCCATCCTAAGTCATCATTGTTCTTTGCACAAGATCATACCTGGCTTGACACCAAGCAATTAGATCAGGGAAGTGATGAGTCTTGGGAAAATAATATAATGGAAAAAGTGTCTCCTAGAAGCGAATGGGGTCCTCTTTATCAACATATTTCATTTTTAACCATGAATGTAATTCATAAAAATCAAATTCACATTCACAATCATTGACTTTGAAAAGGGAGTCTACAAGGGGCATATGATCCAAATCAAGGGAGACAGTAGAGGGACTCCCTTCTTCAGCGGTCTTCTATATTTTTGCTTTAGGATCCATCCTGCTGCAAGGGAAATTCATAAACTGTTTTAATCAATGGATGGATGATAGTGGCGAAAATACACACAGAGTGACAAATAGCGCTTTTGATATATGAATGGAAGCAAAAAGTGGGAAATATTGGGGCCATGGGGTATTTATAGGTGCAATTGGGCTTACTTAACTGTATAAATCGAGCCGTAGGCAATTAATTTGCAGAGGGATGTGAATTAATGTTTAACTGGTGATTAAACGGTTAATTAGGCATAACAACGGCTTTGGAGTGTATGGGCAACAACATTATAACGTGGCGGGTGGTGAATGGGTGAGCGAAAACAGACTAGTGACGTGGAGGTTCATGAATGGATGGAAGCTAACAGATTTATATGGCGTAGGAAGAAGTCAACGGTTGGATGCAGGAAAACTACCAGCGAATTTCAAGAGGGGCATGATGGTTTATGGTTTCGAGCCTTGGGGGTCCGAAACACTATGGGGGCGCCATGTCGCAAAAAGGGGCAACCATTAAAACTGCTTTTCAGACCTGTGGTGAAGTAAAATTATGAGTGCGGACACAAATAATTCCCTTAGCCTGATAATGGGTCTATCCACAACCGATACATTCTATGGAATATTTCCTTAGGTTAGAACCAATTAAGAGGGCCTACCTCTTAGTACACTTATCATGTTTGATTATGAGCTTGCTTGCTTGCTCCAACTACCTCTCGTTTCCTTCTTCAAACACCTGAAACGAGTAAACAACAACCATGATAATAGACAAATTGTAATTCAACCTACTTGACAAGTCAAGAAACATTAAGCCATAAACATGTGAGTTGACACATTATGTAGGAAACCAATCGATAGTTGCATATATATTAAATCAAGAAGATATTATAACCATTGTCTTGACATTTTCGTTCTCCTCCGACAAAAACCAGGTTCCCACACACTTCCGTTAGCATTCCATGATGGCCTCAACAATGATAGTTTTAAGGCTCTTCCTTTTAGGCTTTACACTAAACCAAATTCACACTTCTCCCTCACACAACTAGAGAAATATAATTATGAATAGCTTGTTGTTTACTCCAAACTTAATTAGCACTAGCACACCAACATTGACACTTTAACACTAACACTAGCTTGTGCTTGGGAAAAATGGAGGTTTATATAGCATGAATGGATGGGAGATGGTTCCTCTTCTCATGGGGGAAGGTCTTATCTATTGAGGTAGTTCCATCCTTATAGGGGAAAGGAGCCCAAACTGACATCCTTGACTCCATTCAGCTCAACCATTTACCAAACTTCCATTACGAAGCTTCTAGAGCTGGAAGCTTCGGCTCCTTATTTAAAAAACTTTCCATAAGAGGATCGGCGTGACTGGAACAAAGCTTAGTCACTTCGGTCGGTGCTAGGGATAGTTTTAATACCTGCATATTGGTGCGAGGAGGACAAGGGTCATTAGCGTTGGTCTTGTAAACAAGGAAAAACAAAAGATTTTGGGGAAATGGTGCAAAAGGGAATTGTTATGCTCATGAAGAGGGACACAATGGGAGTTTCTTCATGACGAGAAAGCATGTCGAATTCACTGTAGAGGTCCTCCAGGATAAATGGATGGGGAGTACAGGGACAGTGACAAAATGTTGTGTAACAGGACCCCCCACCCCACCCACGTTAATGGAAATGACCAAAGGGGGGTCGAAAAGCTTCCTCCATCGTTCATCCAAACAGAGTGAATGATCTTTGTTGAAAAGCGTCCGATGGTTATTGGCGCCTGACGTGACGTTTTTTCATTTCTGCCAATGCAACAAAAGCATATAATATGACTTATTTGTAAGGTTAGCAAGCCTTATTACAATAATTAAATCATAATTAAAGAACTTAAGCATTGATTAATCTAAATAACATTTTTAAAGGTGCATTTTGAGCTAGCAACCTTAATTTTATTTTCTAAAGAAAATATTTTTCTTTTATTGCTTATCTAACATTTTCATTTTTCCTTCCTTTTTGTAGAGCATCCATCCTATCATTTTATTTGAAATGGACCTGAAATAATAATCACTCCTAACATTTTTATTTTCCATTTTGTTTTGGTCCATATCCTAACTTATCATTTTTTCTATGGCATTTTGATTTTCTCATCTAATAACTAACTTATCAAAAACAAGAATGTTACAACAGAGTGTATGGTGGGATTGCTCGTAGAAGAATGTGTGTCAGCACCTCAAATAGTGGTTGTGTTTCTATTGGTAATTAATGTGTTGTTGCAATAGAAAACTGGAGGAGCTTGTCTTGAATGTTGTCAAGCCCATTTCAGATTTGTTCTATTTGGTCAGTCGAGAGAGAGAGAAAGTAATTTAGAAGAATAAAGGTGTATGAACTCGTCCCTTGTGTTAAGGACCCATTCAAATTCATGTAGAAGTGATTAGGATCCAAACAGAGTCGTTTCTGCTTCCTAGAATACGAAAAGATAGAGTTTTGGGGTGCTACGAAAATATTTTGCAGCACCTACAAGATTTTGACAACACTGCAAAAATGTTGAAATGCAACAAGAAATTCGTAATTTAATTTTCCCTTGATTAAATTAGGAGAAATTCCAATTTCAATTTCAGTAGAATACTTGGCGGTAGTTAACTTAGGTGACATGGTCCTTGTCACTCAGTTGACTTAGTAAATTTGAGTTGGAGACACTTGAGTTCAGTTCTACATGATTGATTGCTAATTTGTAGCAGCCTATTTCAATTAATTTGAGTTATTGTTAGTGTAACTAGTTCTCATTGTGAGTACAACTAGTGGATGTTCAGTCAGGGGTTTGTAACCTTTTTGACACTGAGTGATCATCCAGTTAACTTACCGATCAACCTAAATTAAATCATGCATGAAGAGAATTTGAGTTACCCAGTTGAGATTGGAGTTCAAGGGTAGTGTACTATTCGTTGTAAACTATTCCAAGTTTTATAGGTCATGCATGCAATCAGAGAAGGACCTATTGGAATTGCACAATCCAGATCGAGGAATTTATTAATTAATACGGAGCTAATTCCATGAGGAACAATGCAAGGAAATAGGGGCTTGGAGGCTCGATGTTTTGGCTAAGTATTGGCCAAGGTCGGTCAGTCAGATAGAGGATAGAAGATACAGGTGCAGGTTGAGCTCAAGCTTGAGCATAACTTATTTTATTCATCAAGATTCTTTGAATAATGCAATACAAATAGTAAGGGGTTTTGAGCAGTTTCTTTCCCCTAGATAAACATTTGTTTATGTGTGTTAAATATTGATGTATTTTAATGATTTGTGTTCTCTATCGTGAATTTACTTCCACAAATCAGTAGAGTAGCTTCTAGTCTTGTGATTTAGTAAACTTCATGAGAAATTTAGAATCTACACATTAATTTATACATGGTATCAAAGCTATATTCATAGTAGAGAAGAGATTTCAAAGTTTTCATTTTAGGAGGTTCGAATTTGAAGATCAGTGTTACAGGTTTTCTCTAGCACTGAGAAGATGGATTTAAATGGACTCAGGCTCGAGTATCTTTTGGAAGGAACCACAAATTTTGTGGCTTGGAAGATCTGAATGGAGGCAGCAGTGGATGATAATGGATTGCTAGAATACATCAAGACAGATGTAGCAAAACCCCCAACATTTGATGCCCAAGATCTTGCTCGGTGGAAGAAGGATGTGGCTAAAGTGAGGAGGATCATATTGGAGGGAGTTTAAGATAATATTGTCTCGAATCTCCATGGGAAAGAGACCCCGTTCACGATGTGGAAAACATTGAATGAGTTGTTTGAGAACAATAGTGACCACAGGAAGCTGGCACTCAAGGACAAGCTTCGAGTTATTAAGATGCAAAAGAATGAAACAATTATGTAGTACTTGACCAAGTTTACACAGTGTCGTGATGAACTTGGAGGGGTCAGTATTGCTTTCCCTGAAGAATATCTGGTAGCTCTCTCCCTCTTGGGCCTTCCCAAGAGTTGGCATAGTTATCAAGATTCGCTAAATGGTAGAGAGAAACTACCAATCTAAGAGTGGTTATGGTCTGATCTAGTGCATGAAGAAATAAGGCAGAGAAACAGAGACGAGACTTCATCCAAGGTTGAGGATGAGGAGAACTTCACCTTGGCTAGAAAGGAAAAGAAAGGGAAAGGGAATAAATCCCAATCCAAATCAGAATATGGTCAAGGAGGAAATAAGAAAGACTTCTCCAAAATCAAGTGCTTTCAATTTCATGAACTGGGACACTATGCCACAAAATGTCCACACAAGAAGGCACTGCAAGAAGACGATAGGAGTAGTAGGTGAAGCCCTGGCTTCACATTTTGAACTTGATTTTACCCTCATTACATGCATGGAAAGCATAGTGATGGGTAGTGTGTGTTATCTCGATAGTGGTGCCTCATTCCACATGACGAGCAACAAAGAATTTTTCAGTGACTTGGAGGAGAAGGATCTATGTATGCACATCGAGATGGGAGATGATGGAAGGTATAGCGGGACCAACATTGGTACCATTACATTTCAGAGGGATTTTGGCTCCCCTCTCAGGCTCAAGGATGTGATGTATGTACCGGGTCTCAATAAGTATCTAGTTTTTGTTGTGGTGTTGGAAGATCATGGATACGATGTGATATTCAACAAAAGGAAGGATTTCTTGAGACACACCATCATGGGAAAAGTGAATGAAATTGGGGTTCAAGTGTAGAACCTCTAAAATTAGATGTGGAGGATTGTGCAACATTGAGCACAAAAGCAGAGAAGGTGTAGAGCCGAGATTTCGGTGAATTATGGCATAAAAGACTTGGCCATTTGCATCATGGCGTTTTGAAAATCATGCAACTAATTTCTATAGGCCTCCCCAATGGAGAATTAGAGTAGCGACATACATGCAAAGGGTGTACATTCAAAAAGTACACAAAAGATACCTTCAATGATCAGGATAGTAAGGTGCATGCAATCCTTGAAAGGATCCACTCTGATGTATGTGGACCTTTCTCGACAGCCTCCACTGCCAAGCACAGGTATTATGTTATATTTGTAAATGATTTCTCATATAAGTGTTGGATCTACTTCATGCAAAAGAAAGAGCAGACTTTATCCAATTTTTTTGAGTTTAAAGCACTTATTGAGAAAGAGACTGGCAAGAAAGTGAAGCCTCTCAGAAGTGATAATGGTGGTGAGTATGTGTCGAATGAGTTTAAAATTTTCTGTCCAAAGGAAGGAATTCAAGGGGAGTTGACAACACCTCATAAACGACAACATAATGGGGTGGTTGAGAGGAAGAACATAATTATTGTGGGAGCAGCACGAGCAATGTTGCATGACCAAATCCTACCTCTACACTTGTGGGCTAAAGCATGCAACACAACGGTCTATTTGCAAAACAAGAGTTTTCATGGGATTCTTGGCATGAGTACACCAGAGGAAGACTTTTTAGGGAAGAAACCAGATGTGTCACATTTTAGGATCTTTGGATCATCAGTTTACTGTCATGTTTCCAAGGAAGCAAGAAAAAAGCTAGAGCCAACAACATAGTTGGGCATATTTGTGGGATACACAGATACACCTCACAACTATCAGGTGTACTTGTCATCCCTCAGGATGACAATGGTCAGACTGCATGTGAAGTTTGATGAGGAGAAGGAAATGAGGTTTTCTCTTGAGAGGGAGCTTTAGTTCCAGCTTGATCATGATTTTTTGGATCCAAAGGAAGAAATTCAGGAAGTTGTGGAGCATCCACAAGCAAAGGAGGAGAGAGTAGAGACATCCACTCAAGAAAAGACATCCAGAGAAGGAAGGAAGAGGACCAGGGAAGCTGACAGATTCTTGCAGGATGTTAGATAGAATGTGATAGCACCCACATCATAGCATAGATGGAAGAGGTCACCATATCGGTACATTGGCTACATGGCTTTGATGAGCAAACTTGTAGAGATAGAGCCATCCTCATTCGAGGAAGTTGTAGAGAAACCAGTATGGGTTGATGCTATGGTAGAGGAATATGATTCCATTATCATAAATAGCGTTTGGGAAGTGGTCCCAAGACCAGCAGATAAATCAGTGGTTGGTTCAAGATAGATTTACAAGGTAAAGCATGTAGCATACGAGATCATAGAGAAACACAAAGCTAGATTTATGGTCGAGGAGTTCTCTTGGGTGGAGGGAATTGACTATGAGGAGACCTTTTCTCTAGTAGCAAGGTACTCATCCATCAAGTCAATTCTAGCACTATCAACACAGATGGGGTGGAATATCTACCAAATGAATGTGAAGACAACATTCCTCAATGGAATTATTGAATAAGAGGTGTATATTGAGCAGCCAGAGGGTTTTGAGACTTTTGACAGACATTCGCATGTGTACATCTCAAGCAAGTATTGTATGGAGTCAAGCAAGCACCCCGTGCTTGGTATACCTAGATTGGCAACTATCTCACCGATTTGGGTTTCACCAAAAGTGAACTAGATGCCAACCTTTATCACATTGTGGTAGAAGGTAAATTATTAATTATTGTTTTATATGTCAATGACTTGATCCTTACTGGTGATGAGAAGGTGATCAGATCTTGCAAGGAGGACCTTTCAAGAGAGTTCGAGATGAAGAACATGAGACTTATGCATTATTTCCTCATTTTTGAAGTATGGAAAGGAGATGGGGAACTATTTATCTCTCAGGGAAAGTATTCCAATGAGATACTAAAGAAGTTTCGCATGGAGAGTAGAAAAAACATGGACACTCCTCTAGCAGGTAACTAAAGGAAAGAGGATGACAATTCAGGTGAGGAAGTGAAGGTTACCATTTACATGCATCTTGTGGGTTCACTCATGTATTTGGTGAACAAATGACCGAACATGCGTTATGCAATTAACCAACTTAGTCAATCCATGGTTAAGCTAACAAAACTGTATTGGAAGGAAGCAAAGCATGTGTTGTGATACCTCAGAGGCACTACTCAGTTTGGTCTTTAGTATAGATGGACAGAGGGAGTGAAGTTGCAAGGCTTCACAGATGTAGATTAGGCAAGGATTCCATCAGACAGGAAGAGAACTTCAAGAGGAATTTTTAGTGTTGGGTCAGCAACAGTTTCTTGGTACAGTAGGAAGTAGAGATTTGTGGCACTTAGCTCAGGAGAAGTAGATTACATGGCTACAAGTCAAGCAACATGCTAGGTTATTTAGATGAGAAAGATTCTTGTTGGGTTATTTTGTCGAAAGATGGATCTTACAGTGATTTATTATGATAATAAAAGTTGTATAAAACTCTCTAAGAATCCAGTATTTCATGATAGATCCAAGCATATCGACATCTGGTATCACCATCTACAAGATTGTGTGTAGAGTCAAATTATGTTGCTGCAGTACATTTTGACAGAGGAACAAAATGCAGATATTTTGACAAAGGCCTTATCAAGAGGAAAATTAGAGTTCCACAGAAGTAGGATTGTGGCATCTGATAATCCCTTTCTTGCTGAGAGGGAGTGTTGAAAATGCAACAAGAAATTTCTAAATTTATTGTCCCTTGATTAAATTAGGAGAAATTCGAATTTCAATTTCAACATAATACTTGGAGGTAGTTAACTAAGGTGACATGGCTCTTGTCACTTATTCAACTCAGTGAATTCAAGTTGGAGCCAATTGATTTCAGTTCTACATGATTTATTTCTAATTTGTAGTACTCTATTTCTATTAATTTGAGTTATTTTCAATGTAACTAGTTCTCATTGTCAGTGGAACTAATGGAGGTTCAATTGTGTAACTTTTTCACACTGAGTGATCATCCAGTTAACTAATCAATCAGCCTAAATTAACTCATGCATGCAGATAATTTGAGTTACCAAGTTGAGGTTGGAGTTCAAGGGAAGTGTACTATCAATTGTAAACTACACCAAATTGTACAGGTCATGCATGCATCAAAGAAGGACCTATAGGAATTACGCAATCTAGATTGAGGATTTTCCTAATTAATAGGTAGATAATTCCTTGAGGAACAATGCAAGGAAATAGGGGCTTGGAGGCTCAAAGTTTTGGCTAAGTATTGGCCAAGGTTAGTCAGTCAGGCAGAGGATATAAGATACAGGTGCAGGTTGAGCTCAAGCTTGAGTCGAGCATATTGTATTCATCTAGATTCTTTGATTATTGCAATACAGGTAGTAAGGGATTTTGAGCAGTTGGTTTCCCCTAGATAAATCTCTATGTATGTGTGTTAAATATTGATGCAAGTTAATGATTTTTTTTCTCGATTGTGAACTTACTTCCACAGACCAGTAGAATAGCTTCTAGTCTTGTGATTTATTAAATTTCATGAGAAGTTTAGAATCTACACATTAATTTCTAGAAAAAATATTTTGTAGCACCTACAACAAGCATTTTTAGTTTTGTCGGTGCGCTATTGAAATCCTATCTTGGCATGTTGGTTGTGCATGTGTTGAAGTGGAATCCCTTGTAAGTTGAGTGAGGTCATAAAAAGGATTACAAGGCTTGAGAGAGATCTCTCATATCATTAGGAAAAGGAAATATCCATTCTTATTTTGACTATACATTGTAAATAATTTGTTGAAATTCCATAATGTGTTTAAATACATAGTTGCGGGTGCTTGTGTTGGATCATACTGGGTTATGGGTACCTAGGGTAACCCAACCTGTCCCTATCGCACCTTCAAGTGCTTGGTATATTCTACCAACTTCAAGATTTGGGCAGTCATAATTCCAAACAAATCACTAGGGAAAATTGACCTCAAAAGGAGGCTCCCAAGTGGGTACTTCTTCAAGAGGGGGGAATAATCATTGTCATATCCATCACAATCAAGAGGGGGTATAATAATTGGTCGATCCATCTCAATTATGCCTTCCTTCGTAATTTCCTTGGACTTCCTTGTTCAGACATAGATATGATAAATAATTCATGTTCCTTACACATATGCCCTTTGATAAAATTTCCATCATACTTATAGCAAATATCCAAATGCTAACATTCTACCACTTCTGTGAATTCAACTTGTGGACCCTAAGGGGTTGAAAAATATTTGGAGCAGTCACAAAAGAGGATGCAAATATTAAACAAAATTGGGTCTTTTTTTTGGACAATGACCACCACCAATATCTTTTTTATTAGTTGAGAAGATTAAAACCATGTTTTTAGGTGAGAATGCTCAACTTGTGATTTGATCTACTCCTTAAGACCACTTATAAACAATCCTTGAAGAACCCACTAACCACACCTTCTATTGTGTTAGTCTCTCGAAGGAAGTAATAAAATATTTAATTATGTTAGTATGGTGCAAATTGGTTAACATCCCCCAAAAAAATATTGTTAGTTTCAAATTGAACATAGATGGCCTTTATAGATTAGTTCTAGTAAATGCTCCCTTGATATGCCTTCTTTTTCCATTACCACCGCTACCAATGCTCCATGTCCAAATATAACACGTCCACTAAGAGTTTCAATTGTTCATCATCAATATGTTGTAGGGAAAATTCCATCTAGCCACTCATATTATTCTATCAAAGCCGTTGATTTTTTTCAATTATATCATGGTTAATCTATGCATCATATGTGGTTGAATGCCATGAACAAATGGCTTGATATGATTTTCATTGTTTACTAGATATCCATTGCTATAAATTTGCCTCAATCTATCATTCCAAATTTCTAATTAACTATTGATGGTGGTTCAAAAGTTGTAGATTTGATTATTGAGGATGGTTTGGAATATGGACATGTTGTTCCAACTTTATTGAGTTGAATAAATGAGATATTACAACTTATCTTCTAAGATGGTGATATTTTTTCTATTTTATAATGGTTGTGATGGGATTGCTTGGATCAACAAGGAGGTTTAGTAATGATTTACACCAATGTGATGAACATTGCATAATTATTATTTTGAGATATTTCATGCATAATGGTCTTGGTAGGCTTAGGATGACTACTAAAAAAAAATTAACTACTAAGAAATTTTTATATTCACAAAATTTCAAAACTTTGGATATCACAATTTATGTTGCAATTTCATTGTTTGGGTTATAGAGGTTCAATAGGGGCTTAAGAGCAACGGGATATTAAATTCTATGGTTCTCTAATATACCTTGGGAGTTCAAAAGATAGTACACAACCAATCTTTCATGGAAATATGGAGGATTAATTATACCCTTAGCCATACTACTCAATTCCTTGGTAACACACAATCCTTGAGTTGTGCTTGGTCTACTCTATTAACAAATAATAGAAAGGATTTTGTAAGGTGGCTTCAAGTATGCCTATGGGGTTTCTAGTAGACCTAAAGGCATGTGTAAGATTGAATTGGTGAAAAAATTTTGTCTAACGTGGTACTATTTACCATGTACTTACAGAGGTGTACAAAGGCATCCAACCAAGTGGTCTCACTTGTATTCCATATATGTATTCTTCCCAATCACAGTTTGAACCATTATATAACTAAAAATAGGATGTGTGGGGACAAAATAAAATGCTTTGATACCACTTGTAGTGTCCTTATAAAGTAAACATGGAGAATTTAAGAGAAATATATGAAGAAATGCATTCTACATTAAATAATAGAAACAAACCTAAATATAAGACCTCCAAAATCATAACCTTTATTGATATCCTAAAATGATAGCAATCTCTATTGGCCTCATTGAGGGGAAAATTTGAAATGAGGAATACTCTAAAACAATGATAATCTTTGACAAAACATTACATAGCTTCCTTCCTCTATAAATAGTTTCTCACTACTCAAACCTGACGATTGGTGGTCACAATATTAATGGGTACCACCTACTTAGTGAGCCTTGTTTCATAAAAGTGGGTCTTTTATGTTAATTATCCGCACACCATCTACTTATTGGACATATTTCATAAGGATGAGTCGTTTACATTAATTAGTTGCATACCAATTTCCTAGTGGGCCTTATTCCATGAGGATGAACCCTTTATGTTAATTAACCACACACTGATTGCTTAGTGGGCCTTATTCTACTAGGATGAACCTTTTCATTAATTAACCACACACCAACCACCTAGCGGCCCTAATTCAAAGAGGCCTACTTCAAATAGGATGGTCTTGTACATTAATTAATTAATTGTTAAGTACATTTGACTGGGGAGGTTAGGA
Source organism: Pinus taeda (assembly GCA_000404065.3). Lineage (NCBI taxonomy): Eukaryota > Viridiplantae > Streptophyta > Pinopsida > Pinales > Pinaceae > Pinus > Pinus taeda. The sequence continues at coordinate 146,899 of APFE030890700.1, read as the reverse complement.
TAGGACATAAAATCACTATAACACAACCTTGAGTCTTTTATTAGTGCCATAAAGGATTATGACTCTACAACATTCGAGGATTATTACAACATCAAAAAAATTCACTTGTTTTCTTTTAGTTATTGTCATTTCCGATAATGATTAGAATGTTTATTCCAAGACCACTCATGACTTCCTTAAAATAATTATTTTGTACGGGAATAAGCTACCTCATCATAATCAATCATTAAGATCCTTTACCATGCAAATATTATAATAAACTAGGTGTTGCTCAGTATATATATCAGTTTTTACAATGAAACATTTGTGCTTGGGTATCCAAGATACATGCATTAGAAATACAATTATATCATGAGACTAATGGAACTTTGGGGTTTACTCGACACACTTATCATTAGTAACAATACATATTTTTTGATACAAAAATTGCTTTAGTGAATTGTTATGGTTCTTGCAATATGCCTCAAATTGGATCATACAAGAGAGAAATAGCCCAAAAATATGAGAAAAATGTTATAATCTATTAAGTAATACTTACACAAAGGCTCTCCAAAAATATCACAATACAAAGTTATGACCTGTAATTTCTAAAAAAATCCATAGATTGAAAAATTATCTCTTGAAGAGAACATGGTAATAACTCTGAGATAAGAATAAGCACTTACTATTGTCCTTTTTAGTAAAGGAGATTTGTAGCCTTAATTAGAGATAATTATGAAGAGAATTCTTTGCCATATCATGATTATTATATTTGTTTATTCTTAGCTAAGAATACAAATTTAAAATATCAAACAAGTTTTCATGGATAAGTTGAGAGAATCAATTCTTCAAAAACATTAATTGAATAGATTTGCACCCTAGAAGTCTCCTAGATTTCATGATAGAAGTTCTAGTGGTATGATGACTTCCATGGCAAGAAGACCCCTAAGTTCTAATAGAATACCCACCAAATGTTGATGTTAAATATGGTTCATCCTCAACTATAACATAAACTTAACATATTTAGGATAGCAATCAACACATTTAGCATATCTACAACCAAACAACATAACCACCACATATTTGATCATAAACATGAATAATTAATCATGTGATACACAACATATATGAGGAAAACAACTCAAATATCAGGAGGGAAACCAACATCACAAACACAAAGCACTTATCTTATTCCTACAAAATTCATGTTCATCCATAATGCTCCTCGCTTGATCCTAATAACCTATTTGTACCTACCTCAACAATGAGAGAAGTGGATCCCAAAAACAATAAAAAAGAATACAATCATGCTAATATTTTCCCTTCCCTAATACATTCTACATATCTATAAATGGAGGAACTCTTAATAAAGTCAACCTCAATCACAAGTTAAGGGATTGGTCAAAATCATCAATCTTGTTCCTCATAACATCCCATTTTTGTGTTACTTAAACAATGATATTTTTTCTTGAAGACAATAATACAACAACATAAAGATCTAAATGAAACAAAGTATAACCTATTACATAAATGAGATGGAAGGTATGCCAAGATTCCATTATGCATATAACAACTTCACAATTTAATCAACATAACTTGTTGTACATAATTTAAACAAAATAAAATATACTTGTGACCCTTAGCTTACTAAATTCTAGCTATTGATCCAAGAAATGCTTCAAAACCCCGTGATCCAATCATCAATGAAAGGGAGATGCACACAGTGGTTGATTTTCCACCCAACTAATGCAACTATGTTCATTAGCATCACACCTCGAGCAAGACTCATTCTTATTGAGGTGAGAAATTTAGGCACACAAATAATCTATAATATAATTCATAATTCCCAAGTACCATCACAAATCAGATTCATTGATTAACATTAATGTGGTGGAAGGGCTCTTAGTCTACAACACCCCAAAATCCCCTTAAGGTATGGAGTGCAAAGGTCTTACCACTACCCTTTCCTTTTTTGATAACAACCATACTTGGAAGTGGAACTCCTCTACAAGGATACTCCTAGCATCATTGCCCTTAGTGCACATAGTCGCACTCAATAGTGGGATCCTAAGGGCTTAGAAAGAATAATACAAGTAGCTAGGCACAAAATGAGCCTTAGTAACCCATCAATTGGTAGCATGCTCGTAACCTCTTAGTCCACTTAAACTATGTTGGAGCAACCAATAATGTGATATACCAAGTATAGAATTCAAATCATAGATTTCTCACACAAAAATGCTAAAACCTTACAATACTCCCTCTTAGTCTAGTTGACTCTTCCTTGTTAGTTTTCTCTAAGCCCAACAAAATTCTTAACGTGTCGGTAAATTTTTCATACCTAGAATTTTATTATAGCTTTTATGCCTGTATAGATAATACCTATAAACAAATTCTTAAATTAACAGAAAAGATATAATGGTAATCACAAAAAATATGAACATATATTTTTCTCCTAGAATCCAAAACTGGGGAAACCAAATTGATTTTTCATTATTTTCCTTCACAATATTACAATACATTATATACATGTTGAAGCATTCACAAATCACCAATCCATTAACCATGGATTAGAATATAATTGTAGTTCCTTTGATTGGATCTACAAAACCATAGCAAAAACTACCATGCACCCAAAAATCGCTGAAAATAAAAAAAAAAAAAAAAAAAAAAAAAAAAAAAAAAAAAAAAAAAAATTAAAAATTTTCTCGGGGTGTTGCCCCTATGACCCCCCAAACAGGGGAGGCTACCCTCGCCATGGCCCGCACATACGTATTACGCATGACAATATTCGTGCAAAGAATATAACACATACTTAACATTTATTTTTATTGACAACCTAGAAAACTCAAATATAAAATCTATGCACAATTAACACAACTGAGTTCCTAACAAGTTATGCACAACAAAAACAAGAAATCCAAGAACATAAAATTTCTACACAACTTTTGTATGTTTTAACCCCGTACAGAAATTACCTGCATACAAATTCTAAAACACAGAAAATAAACAATGCGAGAGCATAACACATAAAACATATATACACAGAGATTTTCCCCTGGTTCCCAAAATCGGGACTACCAGCTTGATTTTTCATTATGTTCCTTTCAATGTTACAATACATATTTATACATGTTGAAGGATCCAATACCATGGACCGAAAACCATCGCTTCCAAAAAAACATGTACATAAATCATGCACAAAACCATAGGTAGGTCTGCCCAACCTAATATAGGGTCCAAAAAATAAAAAAATTTGGGGTTACCTGCACCCATCAAACCCCCTGTGACCCCCCCACTACGCAATCGGCGCAACGAAGGCAGGGCTCTACCCCCCCTCTAACCCCCTGGTTAACTACGTGGGCTAGTCGTGGAAAGAATAAAACACAAACCAGCATTCTCCCACTTGTTGTTTTCTTTCCATAGGGGGCCACAAGAGAGCTTAGTCATTTATCCAGCCCTGCAATGCCCATTGTTTCTATACACCAATAGAACTTCTCAGAGCTCACAGATTTTATCAATGCATCTGCAGTATTCTTCGATGTGTCCACCTTTACCAGCAACACCTTTTTGCCTTCTATCATATCCCTCACAAAGTGATATTGAACATCAATGTGCTTTGTCTTTGAATGATATGCAAGGTTATTTCCCAAGAAAATTTCACTTTGGCTGTCATAATCTATCCTTATAGCTCCCTGTACTAACCCCATACTTGAACACAATCTCTGCAACCAAACTGCTTCCTTGCTTGCATGAGTGGCTGCCATGTATTCTGCCTCTGTAGTTGATAGTGCCAGTACAGATTGTTTCTTACTCATCCAATTGACTGCACGTCCAAATAGGTTTTAAACACATACCCACTTGTAATCTCTCGATCCAGATCTCCAGCCCAGTCTGCATCAACAAGCCATGAATATCCACATCGTCAATCCTGGTCTTCCTTGGTAGCACAAACCATAATCACTAGTGCCATGCAAATACCTGAAAACCCGCTTCACTGTTGTCTAGTGCTCCTTCCCTGTTTTTGACATAAACCTGCTCAATACTCCCACTGCATGTGCAATGTCTGGTCTAGTACAAACCATTGCATACATCAGGCTACCGACTGAACTTGCATATGGAACACGGGACATGTCCTCTTCCTCTTCTTGTGTCTTTGGACATTGTTCAGTAGATAACCTCACACCTACAGGAATAGGAACCTTCACCAGTTTACTATCATGCACATTAAACCTTTGCAGTATTGTCTCGACATACTTCCTCTAGTTTAACCAGAGCTTCCTCTTTTCTCGGTCTCTTTTAATTTCCATGCCCAAAATATAGTTTGCAGCACCAAAATATTTCATGTCAAATTTGGAGGACAACTGGGTCTTCAAATCCTAGATAATTTCTTTGTCATTTCCAGCCAACAACATATCATCCACATACAAGACCAGATAAATAAGACGATCACCAATTACTTTAAAATACATACAGTGATCTACTTTGCTTCTGGTGAAGTCAAGTCCCCATATAAATGTATCAAATTTATGATACCACATCCTTGGTGACTATTTTAACCCATACAAAGACTTCTTTAACTTGCATACTAGTTCTTTCTTACCCTTCACTGCAAAGCCTTCAGGTTGCTTCATGTAGATTTCCTCTTCCAAATCCCCGTGAAGAAATGCTCTCTTCACATCCGTCTGTTCTACCTCAAAATCAAAAGCAGCAACAATAGATAAAAGTAATCTAATAGAAGTTAACTTGGCAACAGGAGAAAAAATATCACCAAAATCAATTCCCAGCACCTGGGAATAACCTTTTGCTACCAACCGAGCTTTGTATTTCTCCACCTTCCCTTCTGCATTTGTATTCTTTCTAAACACCCATTTGCGGCCAATGGGTTTCCTTCCAGTCAACAACTCCATTAGATCCCAAGCCTCATTTTTGTGTAAAGATGCCATTTCATCAACCATGGCCTCTTTCCAGAATTTTCCATCCTCTGAATCTACTACTTCCTTCATAGTTTTGGGATCATCGTCAGTAATAGATAAAGCAAAATTTGAACATAAGGCAGATGGATTATATGTTTCTGGCTGCCTTCTTTCTCAAACTGATCTTCTCACACCCGGAGTTTGTGGCTCTTCATCTTCTGATTCCTCCTCTGTTGTAGAGACTGATTCTTCCTCCTTGAGCTCAAACTCTATCTTCTCAGGTTCCTTTGGTTGGAATTCATGTTTAATAACATCTTTTACCTCTCTAAACACCACATCTTGGTTGTACACAACCTTCCTTGTTACTGGATTCTGAATCTTATAACCCTTTAAACCATCCTTATACCCAATAAAGATGCACTTTTCAGATTTACTATCCAACTTGGTTCGTTTCTCCTTTAGAACATGTACATATGCATCACATCCAAATACCCTTAGATGTGAAAAAGAGGGTTTCTTACCAGTCCATACTTCTTGTGGAGTCTTATCCTCCAACGCTGATGAAGGTGACCTGTTGACCAAGTAACATGCAGTATCCCCCGCCTCTGCCCAGAATTCTTGTCCCAACCCGGCACCACTGAGCATGCTTCTTGCCCTTTCCATCAACGTCTTGTTCATTCTTTCTGCGACTCCATTTTGCTGAGGTGTATATGGAGTAGTCTTCTGCCGTGCTATACCACACTTCTTACATAATTCTTCAAATTCCTTACTGCAAAACTCTCCACTGTTATCTGTCCTCAGTACCTTTATCTTCTTCTCTATCTAGTTTTCCATCAGAGCCTTAAATTCTTTAAACCTATCAAAGAATTCAGATTTCTTCTTACGGAAATATATCCATGTATTCCTTGAGAAGTCATCTATAAATGATACATAGTACATAGACTTACCCAATGATGGAACCTTCACAGGTCCAAACACATCACTGTGCACTTGAGAAGTCATCTATAAATGATACATAATACATAGACTTACCCAGTGATGGAACCTTCATAGGTCCAAACACATCACTGTGCACAAGATCTAATATCTGTTTCGCCCTCTTACCACAAGCGGGGAAAGTTACCTAATTCCGCTTCCCATATACACAACTTTCACAGAAATCAAAATCCAGAGAGCTATTACTCATACCTTCTACCATACCTTTACCATGAAGTATTCGAAGGCCGTTCTCTCCTATATGTCCAAGTCTTTGATGCCACAACATGGTCTTCTCTCCATAGACCACTAGATTTTCTGCTCCACTTTCAGGAACCACATAACTGTTTCACCCATCAACAATAGTGCTACCTTGCAGCTTGTACAGAGTTCCAGTCCGAACTCCCCACATCAATACCAGTGCTCCCCCAACCATCTGGTAGGTATTGATGCGGGGAGTTCGGATTGAAGGAATATGCAGAACTCCCCGCATCAATTTATGGCCAGTGCAGGAATATGCAGAACACTCGGAAGTGTTCTAACCCTTCTGCCTTGCAACTTCAACTTTACTTTCCGCGACCAACGATTCGTACCTTCCTATCATCCCCTAAGAAGACATCATCACCATTGTATTTCTCATACTCGCAAAACCACTCTCTATGGGGAGTGAAGTGAAAGGATGCACCTGATTCAATCAACCATGCCTCATGATCTACATGTGTACTTGAAGAAGCCAAGCACACATCCCCACCTTCATTTGAGGTGGTTTTCGCCTCTGCAGAAGAAGCATCATCAGATCCCTTTCCTTTGTTAGGAGCTTTAGATTTACAGTCCCTTTTGTAGTGCCCTTCCTTTCCGCATTTCCAGTACACCAACTTTATAGGTTTTCCAGGAGATTTAGATCACCCACTCGATGACTTATTTTTGTTTCTATTCTGGGACTGCCCTCATACAGACAAGGCATCACGATTTTGGTTGTCCATATTTTTTTGTCTCATCTCCTCCATCAGCAAGGATGAGACTATTTCATCCAACTACAAGGTAGTTGCATTGCTAACTATTGCAATAACCAAACTATCCTACGAATCTGGTAGAGAACACAACAAATTGATGCACTTATCTTCATCTAAAGTTTTTATATCAATAGATAATAATTGACTTACCATAGTATTAAATGCATTCAGATGCTCTGTCATTGAGTCTCCATCTTTCATCCTCATGTTATATAGCTTTTTCTGTAGGAACAGTTTACTCACCAGAGACTTAAATTGGTACAAAGTCCCTAAATTGTCCCACAAAGCCTTCGTCGTAGCTTCCCCTGATACATTTAGTAATACTGAATCTGAGACACACAATCGTATTGTGCTCTTTTCCTTTGGATCCAACTTCTTCCATTCTTCATCGGACACTCCCATTATTTTAATACCCGGATCTACTAAGATCCACTAATCTTTATCCACCAATAGATCCTCCATCTTGAGTTTCCACAACTCAAAACTCTGACCATTAAATTTCTTGATCTCTATCTTTCCACTACTCCCCATCTTTTTTCACCACCAGAATCGATCTCACAGATCTCCCACTAAATAGGGTCTACCACAAGCCCGAGCGAAACCCCTCAACAACAAAGGCGTCCCCTTGAAGCCAAAACGACTCTGATACCAAATGTAGGTTTCAACCCCGTACAAAAATTACCTGCATACGAATTCTAAAACACATAAAATAAACAATGCGAGAGCATAACACATAAAAAACATATACATAGAGATTTTCCCCTAGATCCCAAAACCGGGACTACCAGCTTGATTTTTCATTATGTTCCTTTCAATGTTACAATACATATTTATACATGTCGAAGCATCCAATACCATGGACCGAAAACCATCGTGTCCAAAAAAAACATGTGCGAAAATCATGCACAAAACCATAGGTAAGTCCACCCAACCTAATATAGGGTCCAAAAAACAAAATTTTCCAAGGTGCTGCCCTGGACCCCATAGAGGGGGGTTACCTGGACCCCTCAAACCCCCTGTGACCCCCCTACTATGCAATCAGCGCAACGAAGGGGGGCTCTACCCCCCCTCTAACCCCCCCGATTAACTACGTGGGCTGGTCGTGGAAAGAATATAACACAACCCAACAATTTTTGCCCTAGAAAACCCGAGTTTGGGGAAAAAATAACATAGATGGATTTTATTAGGCTCTAGAGAAAATATTTAGGAAATAAATTACAACAGTAGATCCAGAGAATGTACAACCGAGAACGGCCATAGAAATCGTCTCTCTCCCCTCTACAATGGTATTCCCTGAAGTATGATCCCCTTTCTTTAATAAAACTTCACCAGGGTTTAGCTTCTCCTCCAATAGGAAACTTAACCTCAATACTCAACCTCTCTCTCCTACAAACATAGTGTAGAAAAACCTGTAGATTCACAAGCTCATGTAATCTACTAAAACAAGAGACAAGAATCTACTTCTACTCTTTACAGCGGAAGCCCATAAACATCAAGCAGACAATAATCAATAGAGGAAGAGAATCAAAGGCACATAACACAATAAATATCCAGGGAAAGCCACAGCACAAAACCCCACTATTTGTTTTGTATTAATTAGGAAAATCAAGATGAAATTACAATGCTTGTTCTCTCTAGAACAATCCCAACACTCAGCAAATTCAATCTCCAACTTCTAAGTAAGCTCAAGGCCAAATCTTAACCAATTCACAAGCTCTCCAAGTCTCTATTCCAATATGTAATTCCTATGAAGAATAGCTTGTATTTAAAGAGAAATAAAGCCTCTAAAAATAGCGCAATCCCTCAACGATCAGTTCCTGATTGCATGCACTATCAGTGCAGCTCAGAAAAATCTAAAACAATTAGTACATTGTCCCTGCACTCTAGTCTCAATTGGGTCTTTCTCAGAACCAACATGCATGAGTTTATGATGGTGGAATCTTCAGTTAACTAGGGTAGCACTAATTAGGTCACTAGTGTCCCAACTAATTGTTTACTCACTATTAGTTCCTGAAACTAATTGGAACTAATTTAACTAGACTTAACTCAATAAACTGAGTTAATTAATTACAACTCATTCATAACTCATCCTGGACTCCTATAAGTTAGGAAGAACATATACATGTCTTCTAAAAGACTTCCAATTCGAATTTCCTAAATTACTAAGTTAATTAAACTTAATTAATTATTTTCAAATTGCTATGAGAAAATAATTATATTTTAATTCACAGTTTAATTCAAGGACAAATTAAACTCGAATTTCTTGTTTCCAATTCTCAACACTCCCTCTCAACAAGAAAGGGATTATCCACAACCTCGATCCTGTCTCTCTAAAACTCGAATTTACATCTTGGCAATGCCTTTGTCAAGATGCCAGCATATTTTTCCTTTGTGGGAATTTAATCTAACAACATGATCTGCCTCAATACACAATCTTTGAGATGATGATACCGAATATCTATATGCTTGGACCGATCATGAAAAACTAGATTTTTAGAGAGTTTGATACAACTCTGATTATCACAATAAATCATTGTCGGATCCATCTACTAACCAAACAAACCAACCAGGATCTTCCTCATCCATATAGCCTCACATGCTGCTTGACTTGCAACCATATACTTTGCCTCTGCTTAATTGAGTACAATCGATCTTTGTTTCATGTTGTACCAAGAAACTGCAGCTAACCCAATACTAAAGATCCCTCCTGATGTGCTCTTCCTGTCAGATGGACTTCCCACCTAATCTGCATCGGTGAAGCCTTGAAGCTTCACTCCCTTTGTTCATTTGTACTACAACCCAAACTAAGTAGTGCCTCTGAGGTATCTCAATACATGCTTTGTTGCCTTCCAATACATCTTGGTAGGTCTAACCATCGCTTGACTAAGCTGGTTAACTACATAGCACATATATGGTCATGTGTTCACCAAATACATGAGTGAACCCACAAGCGGCTTGTAAACAATAGCTTCCACTACTTCTCCTAAAGTAGCATCCTCCTTCTTCTAGTTACTAGCTAGAGGAGTCTCCATGGGTTTACTCCTCTCCATGTGGAATCTCCTAAGTATCTCATTGGCATACACGCCTTGAGAAACAAACAACTCCCCATCTCCTTGCCATACCTCCATGCCAAGAAATTAATGCATGAGCCCTATGTCCTTCATCTCAAACTCTCTTGCAATAACCTCCTTGCAATATTTGATGAGCTTCTCATCATCTACATAAAGTACAATGATCAAAAGCTTATCTTCCACCACTATGTGATACAAGTTCACATCTGCTTCACTCTTTGCGAATCCCAACCCAATGAAGTAGCTATCTACCATGGTGTACCAAGCAAGGGGTGCTTGCTTCAACCCATACAATGCTCTCTTGAGTCAGTACACATGCGACTCATAGTCCAAGGTTTCAAAACCTTCATGCTACTCTATGTACACCTCTTCCTCAATCATGTCATTGAGGAAGGCAGTCTTCACATCCATCTGATGGATACTCCAACCCATATGTGTAGATAGTGCCAAAATAGATTTGATAGATGAGTACCTTACAACAGGAGCAAAGGTCTCATCATAGTCAATCCCCTCTACCTATGAAAAGCCACGAGCCACAAATCTAGCCTTATGCTTCTCAACACTACCATTTGCAGCTTGCTTTACCTTGTAAAGCCAACGGGAGCTCACAACTGAATTGTCCTCCTGTATTGAGACCACATCCCAAACATTGTTTTGAACTATGGAGTCATACTCCTCCACCATCGCATCAACCCAAACTAGCTGCCACACTGCTTCCTGAAAGGAAGATGGCTCTGTCACAAAACATGCACCCAAAAGTTCCATGTATCCAGCGTACCTCTCTAATGACCTCCTCTGTCTGCGCTGAGAAGAGGGTGCTCCCACATTCTCTCGTGCATCATCCAACAATCTGTCAACCTCTCTAGTGTGCTTTCTTCCCTCTCTGGAAGACTCTACCTGAGTAGATGTCTCCACTCCTAGAACCTATGCATGTGGCTACTCCACATCAATCTGAGGCTCCTAAACCTTAGAAACTAAAAGTTCCTCCTCCACATTTAGCTCAAGCTCTCTCTCAAAGGATACTCGCATGGCCTTCTCCTCATCAAACTTGACATCCCTGTGAGCCACTGTCATCCAACTAGTTTGCATGTACACTTGATAGTTGTGGGGAGTATCAGTGTACCCCACAAAGATCCCCAACTCTAATGTTAGCTCAAGCTTCTTTCGTGCATCTTTGGTCACATGGCAATAAACCGATGACCCAAAAATCCTACAGTGACCAACATCTGGTCTCTTACTGGAATAAGCTTCCTCCGGTGCTTTACTCTCAAGTATCCGATTTGGGCTACAGTTCTGAACATATACCACTATGTTGCATGCCTCAACCCACAAGTGTAGTGGTAGGCCCTGATCATGCAACATCACCCTTGCTGCCCCTACTATGCTCATGTTCGCCCTCTTAGCAACCCCATTCTATTGAGGGTTATGAGGTGTTGTCAACTCTCGTTTAATCTCTTCCACTGCACAAAAGTTCTTAAACTCATTGGAGACATATTCTCCACCGTTATCACTACGTAGAGCTTTAACCCTCTTGCCTGACTCTTTCTTGACCAATGCTTTGAATTCACAAAACTTTGTGAATGTCTGATCCTTTCTCTACATGAAAAATATCCAACATTTATGAGAATAGTCATCTACAAATATAGCATAATACCTATTTTTGGCGATGGATACTGTCGAGAATGGTCCACACACATCTGAATGGACTCTCCCAAGACGCTGCTCTACTATATCTATCTCCAAAGGAAGACTTGGTGTATTTTTCCAAAGTACAACCCTTGCATGTATCAACTTGCTCAAGCATACCTTTGGGAAGATCGGGAGAGATTTGCTGCAATATCTTCAAAGCCCCATGATGCAAGTGGCCCAATCGCCTATGCCACAACTCACTGACATCTCAACTCAACATCTTTTCTGCTTTTGAACTCAAAGCAGCAAAATCCTCTACCTCTATCTTATAGACATTATGAACTCGAATCCTTATCTTCTTTACTTGACATGTGGCTATGTGTCAAAGGAATTCCTTTCCTTTCGAAAAGATCACATCATAGCCTCTATCCTCAAGCATGGCAATGGATACCAAGTTCTTCGTCAGTCGAGTACATGCATAACATTATTCAAGGTGAGTGAAGCCACATCCTCCCTCTGAAAATTAATAGTGCCCACACCAGTAACACTATACTTACCGTCATCATCCATCTAGATATGCATCTTGAGATCTTTCTCCTCCAGTTCACTGAATAACTCTTTGTCCCCAGTCATGTGGAAAGAAGCTCCACTGTCTAAGTACCAGACACTTCCCATAATTGAAGGCACCATGCATGCAACGGGGGAAAAGTCCAATTCGAATTGGGAGGCCAAATCCTCACCCTCCACTCCCCCTGAGGACTTCTCCTTGGACTTCTTCAATGCACAATTTGTAGCAAAGTGATCCATCTTGTGACAATGAAAGCATTTAACTTTCATCGTGTCCTTCTTCTTACCTCCATATAAGAATATGATTTGGAATGAGAAATTTTACCATTCCCCTTCCTTTCCTTAATCACTAAGGCACATTTCTCTTCATCATTAGTCTTTGATGAAGAGCCATCCCTAGTGTTGCTCCTGATCTCATCCGACATCAAATCCGACCATAGTCATTCCCAATCTGGCAGCTTCTCCCAACCATTGACAAAGTCCTGATAACTATGCCAACTCTTTGGAAGTCCAAGAAGAGCAAGGCTCACCATATCCTCCTCGGCAACTGTGATTCCAACACTTCCAAGTTCATCCTGACATTGGGTGAACTTAGTCAAGTAATTTGGAATCATCTCACCTTTCTCCATCTTGATTTTAAGAATTTTATCCTTCAGTGCCAACTTCCTTTGATCACTGCTATTCCGATACAAGTCCGTCAATGTTTTCCACATGGTATGTGGAGTTTCTTTTCCATGGAGACTCGAGACAATGTGGTCTCGAACTCCCTCAAGGATTTATCCGCCTTGCCTTCGCCACACACTTCTTCCATCCGTCTAAGTTATGTGCATCCGTAGCTACTGGCTTGGGGACTTCTTGATCAATGAATTCCTTCAAGCCATTATCTTCTAACACAACCTCCATCCTATCCCTCCAGGCTATAAAATTTAAGTTGCCTTCCAAGGCATATTCAAGCCTCAACCCATGGAACGCCATCTTATGATCCTGAAGTATGTATGCAAATTCGACCTTCACATGTAACCCAGAAACTCAAAACTTCAAAATCTCCTCTAGAGAGCTGATTGTAAATCAATGATATCTCCCTCATCCAAATTCTAATTCGGCCGATTTTTTTTATTTTAATTTGGGTATATTTTCCCAAGAAATCCAAATATATAATTTGTTTTTGAAAAAATTTCACATAAATTCTCTGCAAACTCTCGGCCCAAAAAACATTCTTGCTCTGATACCATGTAGAAAACCCTGTAGATTCACAAGCTCATGTAATCTACTAAAACAAGAGACAAGAATCTACTTTTACTCTTTACAGCAGAAGCCCATAAACGTCAAGCAAACAATAATCAATAGAGGAAGAGAATCAAAGACACATAACACAATAAATATCCAGGGAAAGCCACAACTCAAAACCCACTATTTGTTTTGTATTAATAAGGAAAATCAAGATGAAATTACAATGCTTGTTCTCTCTAGAATAATCCCAGCACTCAAAAAATTCAATCCCCAACTCATGAGCAAGCCCAATGCCAAATCTTAGACAATTCAAAAGCTCTCCAAGTCTCTAGTTTAATGTGTAATTCCTATGAAGAATAGCTTGTATTTAAAGGGAAATGAAGCCTCTAAAAATAGCGAAATCCCTCAAGTATCAGTTCATGATTGCATGCACTATCAGTGCAACTCAGAAAAATCTAAAACAATTAGTACACTATCCCTGCACTCCAGTCTCAACTAGGTCTTTCTCATAATCAACATGCATGAGTTTATGATGGTGGAATCTTCAGTTAACTAGAGTAGCACGAATTAGGTCACTAGTGTCCCAACTGATTGTTTACTCACTATTAGTTCTTGCAACTGATTGGAACTAATTTAACTGGACTTAACTCAATAAACTGAGTTAACTAATTACAACTCATTCATAACTCATCCTGAACTCCTATAAGTTAGGGAGAACATATACATGTCTTCTAAAAGACTTCCAATTTGAATTTCCTAAATTGATTAAGTTAATTAAACTTAATTAATTATTTTCAAATTGCTATGAGAAAATATATTTTAATTCACAGTTTAATTCAAGGACAAATTAAACTGGAATTTCTTGTTGCCATTTCTCAACACATAGCCTAGGGATTGACCCCTCTCTACAACTTTCTCATATGTAAGTACATATTACAACTTCACTATGCCTTTCTACACACAATGTTGGATGAAGTGGTACATGATCTATGTGTGTTTTCAATCTATCATGAAACACTAGATTCTTTTAGAGCTTATTGTAGCTTTGATTGTCATAATGTATCACAATTGGCTCCAACTTTTGATCAAATTACCCCATAAGTAAATTCCAAAGCCACATGACTTTACATGATTCAAAACTTGTTACGATGTACTCAACCTCAACAGAACTTAATGAAACTGAATTTTATTTCCTATTGAACTAAGAAATAGTTCCAGACACCAAGTTGAAATAAAACCTGAATTACTTTTCTCATCAACTGGGTTCTCTGCCTAGTTAGCATCTGAATACCCAACTAACTTCACTCCATCTTCGTGGACATAACTCAACACATGTTCCATAATACCACACATATAGCTAAGTATGTGTTGTTTTGCCACCCAATGCACTCATTTTGGCTCAATGATAAATTGAACGAGTGTATTTACAACAAAATATATATGGGGTTTGGTGTTGACTAAATACATAAGAGATCTGATTCACAACATGTATAAAGGTGGGTAAACTACCTTTGACTTGGAAGCATAATTTTTCTTCCAATTGGTCACCATTGGCATAGTCGTAGGCCCACAATATTGCATCATGAATCGCTTTAGGATCTCCCCAACGTACTTCCCTTGTTTAAGGAAGATCTGCCCATCTCTCTTCCACACCTCTAGCCCCAAAAAGTAGTGCATCAACCCTATATCCTCTGTCTCAAATTTCAAAGCAAGATCCCTCTTGCAATCTAGAATGAGCTTCTATAAACATGTAAGAAATAATTCATCTACATATAACACAAGAATGAGCGGTTCTCCCCTTACCAATATGTAGTACAAGTTTGAGTTAGCATCAATCTTGGTGAAGCCCACATCCAATAGATAGTTTTCTATCTTGGAATACCATGCACTTGGTGCTTGCTTAAGTTCGTAAAATGCTCTTTTCAACCTATAAAAATGGGAATACCTCCCATGCACCTCAAATCCCTCTTACTGCTTTATATAGACCTCCTCCTCAATCACACCATAAAGAAATGTTGTATTGACATTCATCTAATGGATCTTCTAACCTTTCTCTACAACAATGGAAATCATGACCCTAATGGAGTACTTGGCTACAGGGGAAAATGTCTCATCACAGTCAACTCCCTCTCTTAGAGAGAACCCCTTAACCATGAATCTTGCTTTGTAATTCTCAACACAACCATCAATAATGTGTTTTGTCTTATGGGTCGACCTAGATCCCACCACTGATTTCCCTTCAAGTTGTGGGACAACCTCCCATACATCATTCTTCATGATGGAAGAGTACTCTTCCACCATGGCATCCCTCCATACATGTTGCTCAAATGCCTCCTAAAAACTAGAAGGCGCAACCTCAATCAACTTGCTCATAAGAGACATGTAATTGGAAAATATGTGTGGTGGTTCACTCTCCCTAGCTAAACTCCTAAAAGCATCCACCTGCTCCTAAGATTCCCGTAAGGTACACTCTAGCCATTTCGACCTCTTCATCCATGAGGTCTTAGCTTGGGTAAATGGAGCATCCTACTCCTCCTCATGCTTATGTTGCTCAATCTACACACAAGTCTAGGGTATTGCAATCTATAATGGTTGTCTCCCTTCTTCCTTTGGTGCTTCCTACTTCTGAACCTCTACTATAGCTAGCACTAATCCACGAGACTTTTTGAAAGCCCTATACTCCTTGAATTTTGCATCCCTCTGCACCAATGTCTTCCTGAGTGCAGTATTGTAGACTGTGTAAGCCTTTGAGGTCTCACTCGATCCAATGAAGAAACTATTATTTGCAGTAGGCTTGATCTTCATACTCTTCTCTAATGGAACATGGCAATAAATCAAGCACCCGGAAATACAAAGATACCCAACATTTGGCTTATTTCCCGATGGATGCCTCTTCAAGGGTCATTCTCCCTAACACTTCGTGTGAAGTCCTGTTTTGTAAATAAAATATTGTGTTGCACGCTTCTTCCTATAAGAATAAAGACATATCTTGATCATGCAACATTACTTTCGTTGCCTCAACAATGGCTCTTTTCTTCCTCTCTGATGCTATATTCTGTTATGGGTTATATGGAACTATCAACTCCCTCTTAATTCTAAAATCTACACAAAACTCCTTAAAGGAATTTGAGTTGTACTTGCCTTCATTGTTAAAGCTAAGCACCTTGATCTTTTTCCCTATCTAGTTGTCCACAAGAGCTTTAAAATATTGGAATCGAATAAAGATCTCGTCCTTGGTCTTCATAAAATAAATCTATTTTTCCTGGAATGGTCATCTATGAAGGTCATGTAGTAGTTGAACACTCGAATAGACATGGCTAACATGGGCCCACATACATCTAAATGGATAAAATATAAAATCCCGTTAGACCTGTTGTCACTACTAGGAAACATGGTCTTGGTGTACTTACCCATGGTACACCCCTTGCACAGGTTATGTTGATCTATAGTGAAATCAAGGCACTCGTTCATGGCCTCCCTGAGCACTTTGAGTACTCCATGCTGAAAATGTGTCATTCTCCTATGCCATAGCCCCCCCAAGTCATGATTGTTGTTATTGTTGCTCACCAACACTTTAGTTAGATTTAATTGAAGTCTATATAGCTTGCTCCTTCTCACTCCAAGCACATTTTTTGTAATGAAGATGGAACCCTTGGGACAAATATACACCTTTACATCTTGGAAAATCACTACATAACCCTTGCCCTCCAAAACTGAAACAAAAATCAAATTCTTCCTCAATACTGTAATGTATAACACATCCTTCACCAGTAGAGGCTTCCCAAGCTCCCTCTCAAACTTAACAGTTCCATTTCCTAGTGGCCTGTACTTTCCATTGTCACCAAGCTCAATGTGGAAGTCCAAGCTCTGCTCCTTCAGACTGGTAAAGTAGATTCACACTCCAATCATGTGACATGAAGCGCCACTGTCAATGTACCATGTGTTGATGGCCATTGAACTAGAGAGACATGTGATGAGTGAGAACTCATCGTCAAATCTAGTTGCAAACTCATCCATATCAATTCTAATAGTGGCTTGCTTCTTTTTTTTCCCTTTTATTGTTAGGGCACTCGATGGAAAAATGCGCATAGCTAGTGGCAAGAAAATCATTTCACTTTGCTAGCATATAACATATTTTTGTTTCCTTTTGAGGTATCTCCTTCAATGGAGCCTTTCTTGGACTTTACCTTGCCTTCAAAGGTTAGGGCCAGGTTCTCTTCCTCGTCACCTTTCTTCTTTTGGTCTCCATGCTAAGACCCCTCTCAGATCTCCTCTTATGTGAAATCATCCCATAGCCTTTCCCACGTGGGAAGATGCTCTTATCACACGATGCATTTTAAAAATACATCCACTGCTTTGTAAATCCATTCAAGGTTATATGCACCAGTTCAAAGTTAGGAATTGTCTCCCTTACAATTGCCATCTCATCTTGACTTGCGTGAACCTAGTAAGGTAGGAAGCCAGATTCTCTCCCTTGGACATCCTGGTGTCTTAGAGTTTATCCTTTAGCGCCATCTTCTAGTTCTGGTTATCATTTTGGTACAATTTTGCAAGTGCATCCCACATCTCTTTGGCAATATTTTTGTCGAACATATGGGGAATTAGGTGATCTTTCACCCTTCCCAAGATGGTCCTCTATGCCCTTGCTTCTTTCACCTCATGGAGATGTAGGGAAACAAGATTTGACATTGGCACAACCACTATGGAGTTAGCAAATTCCACAACTTGTTCTCCTTGAGAACAATTATTATCCAAACTTTCCACTGAATATAGTTTGAGGCTTCTTATAACTTGTCTTCATACCTAACACTAGTTGCCATGGTAAGTAAAACCCTTGAATAGTTATTTATTGAAAACTCTAAAATGACCACAAAGCCCTTTGAGATTTAACATGTGTAACACTTAAATTTCTTTCGTAGGCTTTGCTCTAATACCATGTTAGTTTTCTTCAAGCCCAACAAAATGATGAACATGATAGTAAATTTTTTATACCCAAAATCTTATTTTTATGCAAAATTCAGGAAACTCAAATTTAAAATTTATGCACAATTAACACAATTGAGCTTCTAACAAATTATGCACAGTAGAAACAAGAAATCCAAGCACATAATATTTTTACACAACTTTTACCCTAGAAAACCCTATTGTGGGGAAAAATCAACAAAGAGGGATTTATTAGGCTTCAAAGAAAATGATCTAGAAATAAATTACAACAACAAATATAGAGAATATACAACCAAGAACAACCACATATATTTTCCCTCTCTCCTTTGCAATGGTATGGCCTCTCCACAACAAAATATGACCCCTTTTCTTTAGTAGATCTCGTCCCAAGTTTTGGCCTCTCCTCCAACAAGAAACTCGGCCCCAATACTGAGCATATCACTCCTGCAAACATGACCTAGGGACCATTTCCTCTCTTGCTTATTACATCCAGGCTATAAAGCCTCTTTCTCTTAACAAGGCGACCCCTTCTTTCAGTTGCTTAACCTTCCTTCTTCTCACCCAAATTGGCCCTCTTCTATCTCACTTGATGTGGTCTCTAATGTGTCCTTCACCCACTCATTCCATCAATTTATAATTTCTCTCATAACCCTATTTCCTCCTTGAGATCTTCAAAGAAAATATCAAGGGCCAAACTTTGATCTTATCACTTTCTTTGATTTTTTCAAATGGAAATATTAATTTCCAAATATATGAACTACAGAAATCTAAATTAGAAATCCAATAATAACTAATTAAATTAATTATTGTGATTTTCCTAATTTTGGACTTAGGAAGAATTAAAAATGTCGAAATAGGTGAATTTTCAAGACATCTTTTGCATACTTGGACACAAGGCCTATGAAGAGACACCTATTCGAGCTACAATTTTAGCATTCCTAAGGTATGCAATCATTTTTAATTTTACCCAAGTGTAACATCATTTCAAGATTTTTCTCTTGGCCTTCTCCTTCTCATGGAAATGCGAAATTTGGTTTAAACACAAATTACAAGTTTTGAGAATACGGTAAAATTAAAATTACAACTTTTTTCCTTTTATGTTTGTTAACTCTAGAGGTCGCCTTATCAAGATTTTCTCTTCCCCAAGTCAACCTGAACTCTAGGATATGATAAACATCCTCATTAATTCACGAGTCCTTTCCATTGAATGTGTTTCCACTGTCTTCCATTAGTATCTCAACATGTAATATATTAGTCCTTCCAATAATACCAATGTATATTCAACATCATTATCATAATTCAAGAGCATCACAATGAGGAGGTACATCTATATGCATTTTATTCAACAAGTGTGTATGCCATCAACCACAGTGTTACCTTATTCAACATTATGTAAGCAATGCACATCCAATGTGTTCCATCTTGCTCCTTGACAAACAATGTAAGAATTCCCCAAGGAGAGGCACCTAGGTGTATGAATTATTT
Source organism: Pinus taeda (assembly GCA_000404065.3). Classification (NCBI taxonomy): domain Eukaryota; kingdom Viridiplantae; phylum Streptophyta; class Pinopsida; order Pinales; family Pinaceae; genus Pinus; species Pinus taeda. The sequence continues at coordinate 127,093 of APFE030890700.1, read as the reverse complement.
ATCCAACAATTCTTGTACTTGCATCTTGACTTCATCCAACCTGTTAGTTCCCAATCTATAAGGTGCTATTGATAAGGGTTGCTCCAAGAATTAGATCTATCATATAATTCACTTCCTTCGTTGGCAACAACCCTAGGAATTCTTCTAGGAGTACATCCAACGATTATGTGATGTGGGGTCTTTGATTACGAGAAATTTTCCTTCCTTTATGCTTGATTCCATTATGGCTTCAATGACATTAATGAGGTATCCTTTACATCCCTTGCACACACCATGATTTTACTACATCACTAGATTTGCTTGATTGCTATGGGATTCTTTTGTCCTCTATTCTTTCCAAGCATCCCATCATTATCTACACATTCAATCTTCTTCCTATAATAATCTACCTTAACATTATGGAGTTCCAACCATCTTGACTATTATTTCATCATAAGCCCCCACAACCAATTCAAGGAGAAATGTTCAATTTCTCCACCTTCCAAGTATAATATGCATTCATTATTTGCTTAACCAATCCATTTCTTAGATGGTTTTCCATTTGTACCTTCCCTAGGTCTTAGAGATTCTTGGTACTTAGCCTACATTTAACCACCATTGTAAGAGATATGAAAAAATGTATATTTCCTATGTCAATCAAGAAGCTGAAGAGTTGGTCAATATACTACATTTGGCATTGATCACGTATCTTTATACCCTAGCTATTGATTATCCATTGTTGCATAAATCTTTCTTTTTATTGCTTCTCGCACAGTTTCCTTCGATGTGAAGTGGTTTATGTCTCTGTTGATATTATTTTCCCTTTTTAAACATTTGTATGATCTATGTTGATATTCTCCATAGTTAAAACATTTGAATCCAGAATGCCCTATTCCTAGAATTCCATGAGCTTTGTCCTCTTTCCCAGACTCAAGTGATGGGGATGGACTAAAACTTTGTTGACCATACTTTCTCCTCCAAGTCTTTTGGTTATCGATATTTTGATTCAGCTTGTCATTCAACTCCTCCTTTCTTCGGGACTTAGCTTGACATATTCTAGTCCTTCGCATCACTTTTGATAACGTATTTGATAAGAATGTTTTGATTTTATCTCTAACATGGTCCTCAAGTTTCCCAATAAATCTCCTAACTCACAACTCTTCACTGAGTCCAAGTGAATATTTTTCTAGTTCTACAAACTTAAATTTATACTCTTCCTCTATCACACTACCTTACTTTAGTGAATAATACTTGTCTCCTTTCTTTTAGTAATACATAACATGTGGGTATTTCTCATAAAAGTGAGTCATGAACCTATCTCAACTTAGGTGCATTTCATCCACTTTTTCTTTCCACTTCAGATGGTCCAACCATAGGTTTGAATCATTGGTTAACTGGTAGCTAGTGAAATTGGTCTTTTCCAAGGGGTTAAAATCATACAACATCATGTGCCTTTCAATTTTCATTAACTATGATTCAATCTCATTCCATTTTTTACGATCCCATTGAAAGTGGGAATTTCATAACTCAATTTGAATACTTAAGGGACTGATTTTGATTAGGTTCTTCATCGTTGGATGGTCTCTTGCCATGACTCTACGTTGTGGATCCAAACGCTCTAGCATGACCTTACTTTCTCGAAGGTAGGGGGACTATTCACTAACTTAGCTCTTTAAAGTCTATGCTTCATGGGCCAATGCCTCATGGTTCTTGTGGTCACTAAGAGGAACACAACCTTGATTGTTCCCACTATTCATACTACATGTTCATGAACTAGAAGTGACCATGCCATTTTCTAGCAAAATATAGGATGGTTCATAAGCCATCAACAAGCGTTTTGTGATTTGGGCATAACTATAAGACAATTCTATATATATCACACCTAAATGCACTCTTCCTAGGGATTTTGATTTGTCTAATGTGTTCATTCAATCTTTGTGCAAACTCGCTTATATTATATTTGAAGTAGAATGGGACAAACCTTAGTTCCTTTGTAAGTTGACAAAATTATAACCAAATCACAAAGGGTTTGAATATCGAAAAGCTTTCCTCATAACCTTATACCTCCAAACCATCTTATTCATTGAGGCATAGTCTTCTTATCACCCTACCATTATCCAATTCTTAAATATACCAACTCCTTGGGATGCAACCAAGGGTATGTAAACCTTATACTCAAATCATTACAAAAACTTATACTTTAAATTATTGTATTCCCTAACATATATTATGCACATATGATATGCATATGATTAATAATAAAAGAAAATTCTAAAAATTGTTATCGGCAATAATTAAATTAAAACTACATAATAACATCAAACTAAACTAATTCATAATTTTTATTTATTTATTTTTGTCTATAATAACAATATACAACTCAATAATTAACTTAAAAAAAAAATAAAAAAAAAAAAAAAAAAAAATATATATATATATATATATATATATATTAATATATTAAATCAAACATAAATAATAGTTCAATAAAACCAAAAAATTTGACCAATCAAACTTTATAACTATTAGCAATTAGCTAAATACAATTTTATAATAAAAACAAAATTAACATCATCCATTACACAAAAATAAATAAATATTTATTTCTTTCTTTAAAAAATTACCATTAATTTACGCACTAAACTAAAAACCTGCAATAATTTAATTCTAATTAAATTCAATAAAACATATCTTTATTTAATTTTTTTGTATTATGTATATAATCCATAGTTCACCATTCACTTTAATAATTACAAGCATGCACATATTATATTTGTAAATAAACCTTACACCATATATTATATATAAATAAATATTCTCCTCATGACTAAAGGTTAAATTATGAGAAGGGGGTTTACACTTGACCTAGGTATATATAGCTATGTAACCCGAATATTAGGGATTCGTTACAATTGAAAAAAACGAAATAAGCCAAAATATACATAAAAGGAAAGAACATTCTTATCCACCTACTATATAACACTTTGCCCAACACTTCACAGTCATGCTTATCATAACACGAGGATAAGGCCGAGGGTTCCCGCGGTCTGCTCGAGGATGCAAGCGTTATGGGAATCGGCCAATGAGCATGGAGCTTTGATGAGTAGTGAATGGGTTGGAGTTAAGGTCGATCTTTGAGGCACGACCAAGGCTCTATAGTGATAAAAATTAAGGTATGGGGATGGCATTTCAATGTTGATCTAGAGGAGTTCAAACAATCTAGAGGGGCAAGGCTCAAGCGAGAAGCAAGGCAATGGCTAGTCATTTTTTTTTTCGGGTTATTTGTATGGTGGAGGTTATTTTTGTTATTTTGGAAGTTGTTTGTGGTTTAATAGGGAATGGTTTTAATTACTTTTATTTTGCGGATATAATTGGGATGGCTTTATTTACTTTTACTTTGTAGATATAGTTTGGTTTTGTAGTGATTTAAGAGGAGATGAGGATTAAGTTTTTTAGGTGATTGTTGGTGGTGTTGTTGTTAGGGAGAAAATATCGTAATTTCCATTAATTTGTTGAAACTTACACGCTGTAAATGCCTTAGGCATATGCAAGTACTATCACTGTAGTCAATTGTGTAGAGTTTGAACTGAAAGTTCTACAAAAAGACCCTGCGTTGGGTGTGCTAGTGACTAATGTTCATATATAAAATAATTACGTATTTAAAAATTCACCAATGGTGTTTACTGTTCTGTTGCCAAAAAGTGATAATTACATAATAGAACAACTGTAAAAGGTTGTTGATATTAGGGCCTGCCTGTCCTCCATAGTTCCTGATCCATATATGGTTTGTGGAAGAACTGATAGGTCTGCTCAGGTGTGTACTCTGTGATCATCCATTCTCCTCGAGGACGATGCATTACCTCTTTCGATAGCTCGTCTGCACCTTCATTACGCTCCCTGTAAATATGAGTGCATGAGATATGAACAAAATGTGTTTTGAGAAAAACAATATCATCCAAAATAGTTCTGAGAGTATATGCATGACATGATGTTGTGTTGTTGAACTAGTTTATGACTATTTTGGAATCTCCAAAAATTTGTATGTGTCTGCACTATTTGAGAATTGCAAAATGTAAAAGATGTTGGAGTGTAAGCAACTCTACAAAGTTATTTGTACCCTCTCCCAACCCCCATGCATATGTGAAAGTAATGTGTATCAGATAGATAAAGTATAATGCCTCCACCACATTCTTGTACTTGTGCAACACCATCGAAGTATGCCCAGGGGTGTGCTTTGTCGATCAGTTCCTGTGTGATGTTCTGGGTTCTAAAAACTTGTTCATCAGTCGGGATTTCCCCATAGCTCGTACAAATTTTTGGTGGGATCAGTGACTAGATTATATTCCTGCCCCTAAAAATAATGTTATTGCGGCACATCCATATGTGCCAATTGACCAAAAGTGGCAGGTTCCTAGTTCTCGGCTCAGTTGCAACTTCTCACCATCTTTCCCAGGGGTTTGGGATATCGTCCCCACTCCAGGAATGCATGATACTTAGTGTGTGCCAGATTTGAGACCAGAGAAGTTGGGTAGTGGGGCATGTGAGGAATAAATGGTGATTTTCTTCCTCCTCTGCATGGCATAAAACACAGCAAGTCAGGCATGGGAAAGCCCGTTTCCTAAGGTTTGCTCCTGTAGGTGTTTTATCCAGTATAATGTTCCACATCAATAATTTTGTGTGCAGAGGGGCTTTTAACCTCCATAGATGTCTCCACCAGCTCATTAGTCTATCCGGCTTGTGATCAACATGTATAATATCATACTCTTCCTTGGAGGAGTAGTGCATACTCTTAGTATATTACCAAATCAATTCAGCCTCCTCTTCTCTTAGTCGCACATGGGATTCTATTAAAGTCTGCAAATAATATCTCCATTGTCTTTGCCATTGTTATGGGATGTTCCATGCCTCTCTTGTGTGCCATGCTTGCTGGAAAATGGTTGAGTTGCGACGGTCTCCGAGATGTGTGATGAAATAGACACCATTGTGGTTTAGCAGTGTGAACAGATCATGTGGGAGTTGGTAGGCATTTCCGTTGCTAATCCATAGATCAATCTCGATCCAGATTGACTCACCATTCTCAATCCTCCAAATGAGGCCCCTTTTAATGATGGGAAGAGTGTTGATTACTACCCTCCAGATTACTGATATACCCTTCTTGTTCCATGTGGGTCATCTTAGGTAGTCCAATGCTCTGCTAGGCCAAATGTATTTGTGGATGACCACCTCTTGCCAAAGGCTCTTGTGCTTCAGGAGAAGCCAGCCTAGTTTTGCAGCCAGCGCTTGTGCAAAAGTGGGGAGGTGCTTTAGACCCCAATCGCCCCATTTTTTGGGGGTTGTAATCTAGCTCCATTTGACCCATGCAAAAAGGCTTTCCTTCTTTCTATCCCTTCCAAAGGAAATGACTGCAGACTCGTTGGATCCTATGCAGTATCCCCAGGGGGATCCAAGCCAAGTACATCCAAAAGACTAGGGTTGCTTCTAGCACTGTTTTTATGAGCACCAGTCTTCCAGCTCTGGAAAGTAAGCGGTGGCTCCAGATATTTAATCTTTTTCCCACCTTTGAAATCGGCCAGGTCCAATCTGCAATTTTGTAACTATCTGCTTTAATCCTAAATCCTAAGTACTTCAGACCGTCCTTCAGTGCCAAGGTTTGGTAGGGGAAATTTTGTAGGGCTAGTTGAGATTCTTGTTGTGTGCAATCAAAGAAGGATATAGTGGATTTTGCCTTATTTATTTCCATTCCTGTAGCAGCGCTGAAAAGTTTTAATACCTTTGTGAGGGCGATGATGTCCTGAATTCCCCCATTAAGGAATATGAGTATATCATCAACAAAAAGTAGATGAGTTAATAGGCAATGATTCGTGATCTTGAGGCCCCGGAGTCTCCCAGCTCTCTTCTCAGTCGCAATCAATCTACTCAGGCTTTCCATTACCAGAAGGAATAGTAGGAGGGATATGGAGCAGCCCTGCTTGATTCCCCGCTTTGCTTGAAAGGAATGGGAGGATGACCCATTTATAAGGATTGCAAAAGAAATTGAAGTGATACATCCCATAATCCATCTGATAAACACTGGAGGGAACCCTAGGTGGGTGAGTATCATCCTTAAATATAACCAGCTAACCTTGTCAAAGGTCTTTGAGAGGTCGATTTTGAGTGCCACCCCTTTTAGGTTCTTCAGCTTAATGGAGTGGAGGGCCTCTTGGGCAGAACCAATGGCTTCATGAATTTGTCTATTTTGAAGGAAGGCAAATTGCTCCTGAGATTTGTGTTTAGATAGGATCGGCTTGATGTGATTTGCTATAATCTTTGGAACAATTTTGTAGAGACAGTTGCAGAGGGATATAGGATGAAAGTCATTGAAGGAGGTCGGGGAGTTTGACTTGGGAATGAGGGCAATAAAAGTAGTGTTTATGGTGGCATATATGCAACCTAGAATCTGGCTCTCTTCCACTACCCCAAGCAGGTCTTGTCCAATGATATCATAGAAAGCAATAAAGAATTCCACAGGCTAACCATTTGGTCCCAGACTTTTGTCCTTCTTGAACCACTTAAGGGTGCTTTCTAATTCCCGAATAGAGACAGGTTTTACAAGGTCCTCCATCCCATCAGGTTCCAAAAACCCAAGGAAATGGCCTGCAATGTTAATGATTTCAGCAATAGAAGTGGCATGGGGAGCTTTGAAAATCTACTTGAAGTGAGAGATACCTAGATGGGCGAGCTGAGAGTGAGTGTTGACTATATGATCCTGGTCTAAGGTCATCTGCCAGATTGTATTGCTAGCCTTTTTTCCGTTTGCGTATTTATGAAAAAAATTTGTGTTACCATCCCCCACTTGGAGCCAGATTGCTCTGCTTCTGAGTCTCTACGTTTCTTCTCGGTTAAGTAGGATCTTAGATCTCTGTGCCACCAAATCAACTAGATGTAGCTTAGCTTCGATGGATAAGTAGCCAAGCTCACTTTCATCCATTAAGGAGGCTAACTGAGCTTCGATGTCTATAAGGGTTTGTTCATCCCTAGCCTTTTTCCTTTTTGTTAATTCAATGGTTAATATCTTAAGCTAGTTCAGGTTGTTACAGAAACCAATAGCCTTCCTCTGGTCCCTGAAAGGGGGCTGGGCTTGCCAAAAATCCGAAACCAGCTTAATGTATTCAGAGTCCTTTAACCATGTGGAGTTAAATTTGAAAGGTGCCCTAGGTTTTCTGGATGAGCCAACCACTTCCAAGTATATGGGGGAGTGATCTGAAATGCCCCCTGAACCCATCCATTGCCTAAAGATCGAGAGGGAATGGAGAAGTTCTTCTTGAATGAGGTATCTGTCAAGCCTTCTACCAAGGTATGCTTCTCCAGTCCGTCTGTTATGCCATGTTGGCATCTTCTTGTTCATGGGAACATCTATAAGTCCATAATGATCCAGGAGGGAGCTTAGCTGATCAGAGAGAGGGTTTAATTGTGAGTGATGCCCCCGGGATTCCTCATGTCCAATGGAGAAATTCAGGTCTCCCCCAAGAATTGTGGAATTGTTGATCAAGGGGTTTTCTAGAAAGGTTTGCCAAAAGGCAAGCCTGTTTTGGTTTGGAGCATAGATATTAATGATATGAAGTTGTTTGCCTAATTCAATTGAGAAGATGTCTATGCCCAGGAAACCCTAGCCTCCCCAAGAAGAAATCATCCTTATAGGTTGAGGGTTTATCCCAATGGCTAAGCCCCCAGATCTACCTACTCAATCCAAGGCTTGGAAGTGCTATCCGAGTAAGATGGGTTGAAGGGTCCTAACAATCTGTTCAGATGGCCCTAGGGTTTCCTAAAGAAGGATCATGTCACAGGGAATGCAATGAAAGAGTTGCTTGAGGGCTAGTTTTTTAAGGGGGGCTGGCCAAGCCCCTATAGTTGTATGAGAGTCATTTCATCAGGGAACGGAGTTAAGGGTGTTAGATGCTCTAAGTGCCCTTTCAATGGTGTTCTGGTGCCCTTGAGCCACATCTACTCCCGCAGATTTGATGGCTTCAGAGATCTTTGAAGGTCTGCCCCTAGAGGGTTTGTGCTTAGAGGAGGGGGGAGGGATGCCCAGTCTGAGCAGGTTAGGGTTAGTCAATTGTCGAGAGTGGAGGTTGTAGGAGTGCGAGCCTGAGGCAATAGGGGAGTGGGAAGGGTGATGGAGGGGGCTCAGTTCTTGTACCATTGGCGGGGTGGTAGAAAAAATGGGTGAGAGGGGCTTGAGCTCATAGTTAATGGGAGTATCCATGCAAGACAGGGATGCATATTGAGCCAGAGATGCATTTATATGATTATAAAACAGAGCAGAGGGGAAGGGAAGAGGAGCATTACCCGTTGTAGGAGCAACTTTCGCAGCAGACCGAGATCATGTTAGTGGAGGGGATATAGGTGGTATCTGTGGAGCACTAGTTTGTTGAGCATTGACTCCATTTGCAACCTTTGAGTAATCCAGACCTGTGGGCTGCTCGTCCATAATCGGGTCTTCCAGATAGTGATGTTTTGTTCCCCTTGTAGCTGCCTGTGTAGTAGGAGTGAGCAGTGGGCAGTCCTTGTATAGGTGGCCGACCTTGTGGCATCTTCTGCACTCAAAGGGAACACCTTCATAGTCCGGATTTTGAAGACACAAGAAATGTCTCCAATGGAGGGTTATCTTTTCCTCCAGGCCTTCCCTTGTATCCAGATGTACCAGGATATGCGCCATTGTCATGATTCCTATCTTTTCGAATAATTGATCGTGTTCCAAGTAAGTGCCCAGGGCGTCTCCAATGCGCTTGAAAACTACAGGGGTCCAGAACTGCATCAAAAGGCCTGACAAACGGACCCAGATCGGCCCAACGCCCATTTGTTCCCTCTCTGGATCAAATAGTGGATCCCATCTTTTTAGCAATACCAGAGCAAGCTCTATGTGCCAAAATCGAGATAATATCCAGTCTATGTATTCTTCCCTATGGAAACGTAGGGCAAACCACCCTCGAGCCAGTACCCTGATGATGGGAAATTCTTTGAGTAGGGAGCCCCAAATCTTCGAGGTCTAGAGTCGAAGATGTTCTACAGAGTAGTTCTTGCCATGCACACGACCCACAAGAACCTTCTTTGCAGTCTCTGCAACTTCACCCATCGAAATGTATTCGCCCAATGCTAGGTTGATGTCTTTGTCCACTATTTTAAGGCATATGCCTTTTTTGGGCTTGTCTGAGCGGCAAGCAGTTGGATAGTCCTTGAGAAGACCACAACATCCCTGATTAACAGTTTGGGGGGTGGACGAGGTGGATTTAAGGTTAGGTATTGGGAAGTTGAAGCAGCTGGAGCGGATGGGGGTATTAGGATTTGAGCCTCTAGGGTTTAGGGTTGCACTGGAGAGGGCAAGATTATTGAGGGGATGAGGCCTAGATGAAGGGATGTGGGAGGTGTAAAGGGTGCAATGGGGTGCAGAGATATGGGGGAGTTGGGGTAAGGGATTGTCGAAGGTGGGCAAGAGATGTAAGCAGGTTCCAAACAGGTTTAGGGTGGCTGGAGACAGAGGGGGACAGTCCAATCCAAAAGCATTGTCAATGTGTACTAAGGGTTGGGGATGATGCACAGAAGGACCAGGGCGAGCCTGAATGGATGGTGCAACTGACAGCAGGCACAGGGTGGCAGCGAAGGGGCTAGAGCCCGACTCGGTGCGGTGGTGAGACCATATAACCTACTAGGGATGAGGGTCTGCCTCATAGTCAACTTTGTCTAGCTCCATTGTGACTGATAGTAAATGATTGGAGGAGTTATAGTTGTTGTGGTGAATAAACGGGACGGAGAGTAAACCAGGTAATTGCCAGGTGAGTCTGCTGTAGACCAGGTAACTGTGAGATGGAAGGATGTGAGCCGCAAAGAGTTTAGGGAGAATGAAGGTAGAGGTCAGGTGAGCAAGGAGGCAACACCTTGACATTCAATTCTAGGGTTTTTGGCCTTGATGGCCTCCATGGGTGCCACCTTCAGCATCTGCAGAGCTCCGTCGCCACCGATGTTTCACCTAGTTGATTCATTAATATTGTTTGTCGCTTGTTATTGTTGTTGTTTTTTTTTTTTAAATTTATGGTTGGGGTTTTATTGTATGAGTTATGGTTTTGTGGTAAGAAGGTTATATATTTTAATGTGTAAATAAATATATTAAGTTATTAGGATTTAGATTTTATGATTATGCATGTTATTTATTTTATTTGGAGTTGTTTTTAGTGTGATTTTTTGGATTTTCTGGTGCCGAAATCTGGCGGAAAAATTTGAGGTGAAATCTTGATTTCTGTTATTTAAACTAGTTTTTTGACTATATATATGGATTTAACACCCTCAAAAATCCCTAGGGCACTTCGATTGTGCAGGGGTTACCCATCAGACTTATGATTTCTATAAATTCCTGTTGGATTTTAGAGAAATTAGACCAGAAAAACCCACCAGAAAAGCTTCCAAAAAGTCGCACTAAAGACAACTTGATTTTATTTTATTTGAATAGATGTAATTTTTTTATGATCTTTTTAGTCCATATAAAATGTTTGGACTAAATAGTAAAGGAAATAAATAAATTGTATTTTTTTTATAATGCTTTCCTAGGGTTTGATTCTTAGAAATGAAGGATGTTTTAATCCTTCAGACTCTTTTCTTCCTCGTTCGAGGAAAGAAATCAACTTCCATCTTAGTTTGAAGGCAAGAGTGAGGTCATTGGTACCAAACCAACCCACAATTATACTCATTTAAGAGTATTTTTCTGAGGCTTGAAGCCATTATAACAATATTCTTTAAGGCATCAAAGCTCAACATGCCAATAGCGGGGATTTGAACCTAGATGGGTAGGATAATAATCATCCTGATTAACCACTTGAAATAGCCCCAATTAACAATCCCCGCCCCCCACACAAACATTGTAATGATATCCATGTTCTACATTTTTGTTTCACATTTAATGAGTGCTAGATGATGACATTAACTTTTCAAGAAGGTTAGAATTTTCTAAATATACCATAGGGTCAAGGGTTTAATTGTTCTAATTAGGGTTTTGATTCGATTTATGCATTTTTGTGCAAGATCCAAGTGAATTGAAACTAGTGCAAATTGAATGATTAAATAATGGTTATACATAGTGTAAATGATTCTAAGCAAGATCATAGTAAATCGCTAACCCTACACTAAAGCAATTCAAGGAATTTAAATTAGTATTATAACCATTGATCCTACTCCTACATTATTAAAATAATTTACTGGAATTCAAGACAATAAAAGAAATACAAAACACAACATGCAACAATTAGTTAGCAAAAATAAATATAATTATTACTTTTAATCTTCATCCCCAAGCACCATAGTGTCTCAGGTGCCTAAATCAACCACTATAAGCAGTAATTTCATCTATCTTTTAATCTCCCTAAGGCTTCCAATTGCAAAAAGCTAGGGCTCTCATACCATTTTTTGACTGCCCATCTAAGTGTTTTTTTTCCCTTCTTATTTAAGACTATGATGTAGTAACATAAATTGGATCTAAATCAAATAGAGTATAACTCAACAATTACAACAGGTCAAGATAACATGTTGAGATCCCATAATGCATATATGATAAATTACTTATGATCCTTAACTTATTGAAGTCCAATCATTGATTCAAACAATGCTCTAGAATCTCATGATCCACTCGTTAATTAAAAAGGGGAAAAACACCCAAGGGTTGATTATATGATCGACTAATGCAACTACTTTCACCAATAATGCCTTGTTGAGTAGGGCTTGACCTCAATGAGGTGAGGAATTTATGGCACATAGAAACTCTTTGAAAATAGTCATAGATCTCAAGAATTATCGCAGAGAAAAATCCTAACTAATTAACCTCGGTGTGGTGGATAGGTTCTTGGTGTACAACACCCCTAAAATCCCCTTAAGATATGGGTTGTGGGGGTCTTAGTACCACCCTTTCCCTTGGTGATTTCAACCACATTTAGTAACAATTCTCCTTTGTAAGGATCTTACTACCAACCTTACCCTTGGTGCATGTAGTCACACTCAATAGTGGTGTCCCAAGGGTCCAAAAATAATAATACAAGTATTTGAGCACAAAATGATCCCTAGTACCCCGTTAATGGATAATGCACTCCCAACCTCCTCAATCCACTCAGGCTAGGTTAGAACAACTAATAAATTGCTCTATCGAGTACATACTCCAAACAATATATTTCTTGAACAAAAGGATAGATCCTTAATAAAATCCTTCTCATGCTTGCTAACCTTCCTTATGGTAGGTAATCTTTTTGTAATCCTCCTCAAGTGTACCTCATTATGCTAAGATTTGCCTCTTAGCCTTTCCCCTTTCCATACGAAGGTGAAACTAGGCTTGAGGATGAAATTACAAGTATCGGGAATAAGGTAAAGATAAGTTACAAATATTTCCCTTTTTGTCCTTTTACCCTAATTAAATTTAGAGGTCATTTTCTCATGTTATTCCATTTCCTAGGGCTTCCTAAGCTCTAGGACATGGTACTCATATTCATTAATTCATGAGCCCTTTCCATTTGAGTGCATTTCCCTTATCTTCTAGCCAACGCATACCATATTAGCCTTTCTAATATATACCAATTTATATTTAACATCGTTATGGTAATTCATGAGCATTATAATAAAGAGTTGCATCGATGTGCATGCTATTTAATAAATGTGTATAATATCAACAATGTCAATATTGTTAATACAAGTATCCTAAATGCTAAATCATCATCAAAGGTCACCAATGTTTTACACCTATTATCGAGAACATTGATGCTATGTAAACCATGAAGAAAGAAATATAAATACTTGTTATGATATAAGCAATCATGTAGATGTCTAAGTTTGTCATAATTAACTACCAATAGAAGCAAACAAAGAGGGGATGATGAGTCACCTATTAGTCAAAACCATAAGCATCAAGCCAAACATCAATGTGTCACAATCCCTCCTTTCATCTTGAATTTAGTATTCTTTTTACAGTTAGTGGGTTTTCTATACCAAAAACTATACCTCATCCATAAGTCATCTAAGTGTCTTGTGGGAGATGACAAACAACTTACTACTAATCATAAATTATTCACATAAAATGATATTGAATAACAAAATCAATCATAATGATTAAGATTAAATGGAAACATTGAAAATGTTAAAGGGGATTGGTGAAAGTAAATTGTATCAAAAAGTCAATCGATACTAATTAAAGATCTCATGATGTGGTCATAAGGTCAAATAGTCACATATTGGGCATCTTCAATTCCGATGAGGGTGTTAAGTCCCCATTGTTGCCATGCATACATCCAAGGTAGTGGTTGAATGTGTGAGGCTTGCGTAGTAGTCACCATGCAAACATAAGTGAGTTCCTTTCAGACCAGGCACTTGAGCCTAAAGAGGGTGCAGTGGTAGAAGGGTCATTGGTGGACTGCAAGTCATTTACTTTGCACCTTTTTTTTTTGAATTGGTGAATTAGTAACTAGGGTGAGCTCATACTTGTATAACACGAGGTTAATAATGATTGTTGCCAATATAAGTTTTAGGTGTACAAGTATGTCCCCTCATGTAGCACACATGACTTATCAGGGGTTTGAACTAACAATGTCACAAGGAGTGCTTTAACAATGCAACTTATCACCAACTAACATACACATCGAGGGTATTTAAATTGAAGGACATGCGGTTGAGCTTTGATCCACTTGTGTGTGCATGGGTTACAAGACTATTTAGTATAATCTCTTTGGGTGCAACTGCATGTTCGACCACTACCTCATGGTGCCCCCATAACTTTAGGCTAGGATCTCATGTTGATTGAACCTTGCCCGAGAGTGATTGCTTTCTACCATTGGATACAAAACCTTTGTGCAATTTAGCCCTAAAAATTATAATCGAAAACTTAGAATATTAAAAATGCGTTAGTTGGCCAAAAATGAATAGGTGAAATATAATCTCTCATTAAGGGATTCAACAAACTCTAACCTTTTCTCTTGGATACTAATCATTATGGATATGGGCATAATTTATAATTAAAAATAAACATGTGGGAGCTTACCATCTTTTATCAATATTTAATTATGTAAAAAGAAAAAAGAAAATAGTTTAGTGACATTCCTATAAGTATAATTCCATTCTATTTAATCCAATCTTAATAACTATTGATAACTATATAAGTGTAGTTCCATTAACTTTAATCCAATCCTAGTAGAGATGAATAAATTTTGATAGTGGGTTGGTGTAAAATGAGTCCATCAATCCAACTACCAAATCTTGCAATTTAGAAAAAATCCAAATATCTTTTTGTTATTTAATACAAATCTCAGGTAAACATCACAACAACTAACAAGATTTTCCCAGTGTGGACAATCAAACCTCATACTTAGGAATCTACAAAACCTCCACGAAAGAGATTTTTGATCCAACTTTGAAACCTCCTCCACATTTATGTGGTTATCCAATACATTTTAATTGTCACAAAATAATATGAATGGATTGCCAAAAAGATATATCACATAATTTAAGGATATTGTTCAATCCTTGTAATGGTGGTGGATAGCTTTGCAAGAAAACTTTGTCAGAAAAAAGGAAAAAAATACATGGGGCCTATATATCATGATCCCATGGGGCAGTGCTATCACCCTGACATGTAGTAGATAAACCATCATAGAAGTTGATTGTAGCACCACATCTTTCCCCATCTTTTAAGAAAAAAACGTTTTAGTCAACTAGCGGATCCACAAGTTTGATATTCCTAGATTTTTGAAAGGCTCACTTGAGTGCCGTATTGGAAGTTCCATCATTAAAAAAGAACGTGGAGTGCATTTGATGTGAAAACGATGGTGTGTAAGATAACTCGCATAAAGAGTACGCCACAAATACTTTGGTGAGTGTAGTTGAAGTATTTGTTAATCCCTAGGTTAGGGGAACATTTGGATGTAAAATTTGTACTAATATGTGAATTTAGGTAGAAGTATGGAGAATCTAATCCAATTTATTGATTTATAGTACGAACATAATTTAATTTAATTATTCAATGTGACAGTTCATCATAAATATTATAAAATTGTAAAGTTTAGGCACAAGGGGAAGTGAGTTAGGTCTAATAATATAATAACTTTGATTTTTATTTTTATATGATTAATGATTTATTTAAGGTATTAGAATGGAGGTGGGAATCAAATTTGATTGAGGTGTTAGGAGAAGTGTATACTTCTCCAATTTTTTATGTGTGAGTTTTAATGTAATTGGTTTATATTCATAAATCAAATATTACTTTCTTTTTTTTCTTTTCTTTTTTTTTTTTTTAGTTAGTGTAACATTTTATAGTGATTTTTTTGTTGTCTTGACTTCCAAGGATTTAAATCTTGAAATTTATTTTTCACATAATATTTCATCTTACGACAATTCCAATTGAGTTGCATCTTATAGGCTCTGTCTTCTTCTTCTTCTGATTTTTAAATGAAAGGGTCAACTCTTATTGATTTATTCACTTGTTTTTTTTAAGGTTACAATGTTTTAACAAGATAAGTTCTAATACAATAATATTTTAATGCATACTTACTACTTAGCAAAACCTAACCATAGCCAAAGGAGTAAGTTAAAAAAATGACAAACTCATTTTTTTGTGAAGGCATCGTCGTCTTCTTCTTTAATTTATTTTTCTAATGAGTAAGGTTTTGTCCTTATCCACTATTAAAAAAATCAAATGATTTTGGTCTTCGTAAAATGGGTTAAAACCTCTAAGGACAAAGTTTCACAATCAAATTCGTCATCAATTTAATAGAATTAACTTCTATTAAAATTCCAACTAGTTTTGGTGAAGAATTTTAAAAGAAAATTGGTTGATTTTGTTCACCTGTTAACTTGCTCGATAACCAAATATTAACTACATAGTGGGTCTTCTTCAATGAGACCACATTGAATTTATTCAACACCATTTATTTAGTGGGCCTTATTTAATGAGATCAAATTACATTTATTCAATACTAACTACTCAACGTGCCTTATTTATCCACTAGTCCACATTATAGTAATTGACAACCATACATATCCTAATATTGATTCCAATGGGCCCATATGTGTTTATTACACCCTTAGGAAGGATCCCACCATTCCATGCTCCTTTGCAAAGCATTGTTCATGAGCTTTGATATCACTTGTAATGTCCCTTAGCACATAAAATGTTCACAAACTAGATATTCAAGAAAATATTTATGCTTCATTTATAAAAAAAATCCTTGAGGTCGAGCAACACCTTACAGTGATCCTTTTATGAAAGGATCAACTCTTGGTCACTTGCCTCTTCAAGTTGGCAACATCCTAATGAGCCAAGCTCTAATACATGATCACATAAGCATAACTCCATCCTTATTTGTAACTACTTGCAAACCTTGACCATAACCAAATGCTAACTACTACCTTTGAACTTCTATCATCTTTATCACAAAACACAAAATTGCAACTCACCATACATTTATCTTCTCATTAACAATAAAACTAGATATATTTTTGATCCGATATGTTAAAACACATCAAGTTTGATATTCATGTTTGAAAAAAATGTACAAACTTGAGAAATGCAAAGGTGATTGAAAGAGATGCATGCATTATTTGCCATGTACTACTCAAAATTAGGGGTTAGATGTTCATTTTTGCAACCCTTTGCTTAAATGAAGATTACAAACATGCTTGACTCAACCAAGGTTAGTTGTTAATTTCACCATGTTTAGAACATCTAGAGCTATAATGATATTTTTTCTACTAACAATAGTTTTTTTTTTTGTAAGTTGTTTGGTGGTGCCTTTTATTAATTAGAAAAATATAACATTGATCAACCCATTCTTTGCAGGTGGCCTCAACCTGCCAAATAGGAAACTGGGTTTGTTGACTCTCTGTTCACTAAGGGTCTGGTCCAAAATTTAAATGTTAACAAAATTTTCAAAGTTACAAAAGAGAAAACATCCAGATCTGTCCAACAGTCTAGAACCATACTACACACTACATCAAACATGCAAATGAAAACTAAGTGTTAGAAAAGTTCACCCCCATTAGAAGATTCTACTAACAATATTAATTGGATGCAAGGTTAATATTTTCCCCTCTTCCTTTGTGTTACAAATAAAAATAAAAATCCTTAAGTAATAATGCTTTTACATAATTTTCAATATAACCATTAAAAATAAATTAAATATACCTAATATTTATACATCTTAAATTATTTTCACTACACAAAAATATCTCTTCATTCCGTACTTAAAACAATATATAATTTTTCCTACATATTTGAATAATAATTACACAAGTTAGATACATCTATAATATATATACATATTTTTCAATTTGATATTTAAAAAATACATGTACTTTTACTTATATTCAATATATTATTTATATATCTTTCTCAACTTGAATTCACTTATATTCAATATATTTTATTTAAATATCTTTTATCAACTTGATATTCACTTATATGAGATATATATGGTTTAAATACATCCATTTTCTTTCCATAGATTCCGTGAATCATCCATATATCTATATCCAATGAATCTCCGTATATCTCATATATTTGACTAGACTCGCGCATTATTCTATTTTTTTTCTCCATATATATATGCAACTTCTTTCCATGGGAGCAAAACTTCTTCTTTTTCATACATAGTTGTAAGTGCCTCTTTATTATACGACATCTATTGGGTCTTTGAAATGACTTGTTCGCGCATTTTAAGATATGATGGGTTTTATTTTTTTCCATTTTTCTAAAGATTTCTTTTTAATCGAATAAGTAGTTTCGCTGATGTAAAAGGAGTGATTAACTTTGGACCACTAGTTTCTAGTGTTTTATTGATTAGATTAAGTGTTGAATTCATAATGCCTTTTCATTTTATAGGAGAGGTTTTTGAATTACTAGTTGTAAACCATGGGAAGTATCAAGGTCATATCCACATCGCCAATTTGGAAAGGAGAGTTAGGTTAATGTCATTGGTTATTATCATTTGACACACTATTTTAGCATTACTATATGTAGAGGGTTGATAATCATCATTATGGAGGTGTTTAGTGTTTTTATTTATTTTATAAAAATAAGGTCGTTAGAATTTATGTTTATTAATAAAATTTGTATAAATTGATTGAGAATTATCTTATTTCAAAATTTGTTTATTTAGTAATTGGAGATCATAGCTCATGTGGTCGAGGCAAAGGATATTTCCGCTCCTCACTCGTGATCGATTCCCGTTGAATGTTCGCGCTGCTTGGCAGCCTATGTGTTTCATCAAGCTTCTATACATATGTAATAATTATATGATTGATCCGCATTTGTATAAAAATGTAAATATAATCTGAATATTGTGACTCTGGGCTATATATAGCTTCTAAAGGGGACTCGCCCCCCATCTTTTAAGAAATTGGAGATTTTGATGAAACTTTACACAAATACATGTATTTATCACTTGGTCTAATGATTAAGAGCACCTGTTTCTTTATAAGAGTTCATATGTTCAAAAAAAAAAAAGTATAGTATGTATGTGTTTCTTTATAAGAGTTCATATGTTAAAAAAAAAAAGTATAGTATGTATGTTTTCGTAGATTTAGTAGTCAAATTGTTATCGAACTTCTATACATATGTAATAATTATGTGATTTATCCACATCTGTATAAAAATAAAAATATAATGTGAATATTGTGACTCTGGGCTATATATAGCTTCTAAAGGGGACTCGCCCCCCCATCTTTTAAAAAATTGGAGATTTTGATGAAACTCTACACAAATACATGTATTTATCACTTGGTCTAACGATTAAGAGCACTTGTTTCTTTATAAGAGTTCATATGTTAAAAAAAAAAAGTATAGTATGTACGTGTTTCTTTATAAGAATTCATATGTTCAAAAAAAAGTATAGTATGTATGTTTTTGTAGATTTAGTAGTCAAATCGTTATCGAGCTTCTATACATATGTAATAATTATGTGATTGATCCACATCTGTATAAAAATAAAAATATAATGTGAATATTGTGACTCTGGGCTATATATAGCTTCTAAAGGGGACTCGCCCCCATCTTTTAAAAAATTGGAGATTTTGATGAAACTCTACACAAATGCATGTATTTATCACTTGGTCTAATGATTAAGAGCACCTATTTCTTTATAAGAGTTCATATGTTAAAAAAAAAGTATAGTATGTATGTGTTTCTTTATAAGAGTTCATATGTTAAAAAAAAAAGTATAGTATGTATGTTTTCGTAAATTTAGTAGTCAAATCATGTTTTCGTAAATTTAGTAGTCAAATAGTTATTGAAGATAAATCTCTTGTCTCACAAACAAAAAAACATCTAAATAAATAGTAACTTTAAAATTAAACATTTTTTTATATTCAATTTTAAAATTATTTAATACATTTCAAAATTTTCCTTAAATTTTGTGTTAAATTATGTAATTCACAAGTAGATGAAAAAATTCGAAAACGTCATTATAAAATAGGTCACCTTCAATGGAATTGAGATTCAAAAATGTCACCTGCACTGGAGCTGGTGGTGGACAATGAGATTCCTTTACAATCAAGTAGGATTTGCATATTGAAAGTGGTGTTGGACAATAAGATTCCTTTATAGTCCAGTAGGGTTTGCATATTGGTACTGCGCTTTGTCACCTAAACCAATAACATGAAAGTTGAATTATGTAAAGCACTAACAAGGGTTGTACTTGTGTGGGGGTAAAATCAAGTTATGGTGGAAGAAATCAGACAAGAGCCACTATGCAGATATTGGTGCATGATGGGCCTACTATAATTCAATAATTTCAGGGTAGGATGGTGAGTGACAAGACCTTCACTGGTATCTGAACAAGGTAAAACTATTGATAACATCAAGACCCCACAGTGGGATGAGACCAATGCAAACCTATGGAGTGGTGTGAACCCTAGGGTAGGGTTAGAGAGCACATTCTATGGGGACCCCAGAGAAAGCCAAACATTTTCTTTTTGTTTAGGTGCCATCGTAGGGAGGTTGAACCGCATGGGAAAAATAAGAGGGGACCCTCCTATCCTTTAAAGCTGCGCTTTTTCGTCGAGTAGCGAAAATCGTGATTAAATAAATTGAGAAGAAGTCAAAGGGTGGGAGTTTTAAAGAGTAGGTGTAAGACAAAATAGTTAATTTAAATGCGACCATGTGACTGCCACCGGGTATTGCGGATCGGCAATCATACGGCGAAGAATAACAACAGCAGCAGTCGGACTGTTCCTTCCGCTTCTATTCCCCTGCCTAATAGCGGTTTTGAGGAAGCGGTTTCGGTGGCGAAACCAGGGCGATTTCGAGAGATGTCTGCGGAAAGGGGAACACGCGGAAGGCGTGGCGATGACGTGGCAGAGGTGCCTGACATTCTTGCCGGCGAGTCTGGCCATTTAATTTTATGCGATAGTATGTCATGTTTGTCTTGCTGTTAAGTTGTGTTTGTCTGCCTCCTTGTCACTCGCTGCCGAATCTAGCTTGTCGCTGCGCATATTGTTCGCCTCGGTTCTTTTCATCGGACGGCGCGGGGATCGCGTGAGGGGATCTTTGCCGTCGGATTTCGGCGCAGGCGCTTGGGGTTTAGGGGAGACACCTGGAGTTCGAGCCGGCCGTCCCGGGGTCGAATCCAGGGGCCTCGTCGGTTAAGGCGCGGGCAGCTACGCCGTCGATCGGACGGTTCTTGGCGCTCTCTGCGGCTCTGCGGCGTTTGATGGCCGGGTGGAAGCTGTCTGGGGTTTAGATGAGTGGAGTGAGTTCGGCTCGGAGCTGTGTCGAGGTTTTGTTGGGCAGAGGCTGCTCTGTGGAGCGGATCGCTCGCCGTTTGAGTCGGGTAATCTGCAACAGCATTAACGAAATCTTGTTTTTATAGGGTAATATGTTCTGAGCAGTTTGCTGTTCTTATGGAGTATATGTCAACGAAACGCAGACATGGCTTGAAATAAAGGGTTATCTTTATTCGAGAGTATAACAGTCGGGTTTGACGCATATCTAGAAGGAAAAATGAAAAATGAAATCTGCCGGAAATTTAGAAGTCTTGTTGCGCATTGATGTTCCAAATTTGCTTTTCGGCAGAAAATGCATTTTTATTTTTGCTTTTTTCGAACATAATATATTTATTCTCGTTTTTCTGCCAAAATGATCGGTAATGTAGTCGATAATGCGCGTGTTGAGTGCACGGCGCCGGATTTGTAGACATCTGTTAGAGACGATGAGCTTTAGAAAAAAAAAATTAAATCATTTTGCTGACGATTTGGTATTCTTTGAGCTGTATTGCGGTTTTTAGCTTCATCTTTATTTTTCTGCTAAAAATGCGTTTATTTTTTTATTTTTATTTTTTTCATCCGAAAAATGTTTCTTATGTACGTTTTTCTGCACAAAATGCAGTTATTTACATTTTTCTGCATAAAATGCAGTTATTTACATTTCTCTGCACAAAATGCAGTTATTTATACTTTTTCTGCACAAAATGCATCTATTCTTCTTTTATGCACAAGGTTTTTTGTCTTTTGACTCGTAACTTCGCTCAACGTCTCAGTTTGAATGCACAGATTTTAGAGTTTAATTTACACTTAAATAGACGAAACTTTATAATTCATATTTTTTAATTTTCTTCACAAAATAACTGACATGTGAATGGAGAATTGATTTGATTGACTCAGTTGGAATGCGCAGGTCGCAAACGGGCAATTTGCGAGGTGGAATGTGCAGAACTGTTGAAGTAGGGTTAATGGAAGACAATTGTGCTTCTGATGATCGGGAGCATATAGCTTTAATCGATTATACGTTTGCTCTTTGTTAGTTCATTGGGTTATAGTTGTTTCAGTGGAGTAGCGTGCAGCAGTTTGATCGGCGAAAATGAAGAGTCCTTCAACCAGCTGCCTTTCTCATCCAGTGGAGGGTAATTCTCTTTCGTTCTATGCTTTTATTGCTTTCAAGATGCAGTGCTGCTGTAGGGTTTACAGGTGGGGTTGGTTTTTACGTTGATATTTTTGCTGAGTTTGAATTAGCCCTTATCATTACTGCTTGATGACCACTAGAAGAGAATTATAAATTATTTTGTTGATATTCTGGCATTTTAGAACACTAGTCTCAAATAACATAATTTTTGTTTTAACGTAATAAAAGTAGTTTCAACTTTCACCACATTTACAATATTAACTTTTACAGACCAAAAATTTACTTCAGTACCACTCTCTATTATGGGGATCGGCTCAGTATTTTATGATAGCCATTTTATTTCTTTTGTGAGTTCTGAACCTTAAATGTGGCTTTAAATGTTCATTGTTAACTGTGGTGGATACTGTTTTGCGTTTGTTGGTGCTGAATTAGAGGTGAAACTTCTTCTCGTTTGGTTGGCTGCGTTTCAATGGAACTCAACATCTTGTGATGGTCATTTCATTTCTTTTGTGGATTTTGAACGTTAAATGTGGCTTTCATGCTCATTATGGATTTTGCTGGACAATGTTCGGCATTAGTCGGTGCTGAACTACAGGTTGAACTTGGTTCGGCATTTGACCGTGCTGAACTACAGGTTGAACTTGTCATGTTTTTTGGATTTTGTTTTTTAAATATTTGATATGTGCATGCGTCTTAAAGAATTTATGCAAAGTTACCAGACTAGGCAAGGCAGAAATTTTAGAGTTTGACTTGGGGCAGTTCTGGGCTTTTATAGGCAGTTTGGTCCAAGCCAAACTCAGTAGACTCAAGTCGAACCTGATTAATCCAGGTTTGACTTGCCCCTGAGTCAGTTTGATTTGTTTTGCTCACAGCCAGAGTTAAACTTGCAAGTCTGGTAACTTGGGAATTATGGAGGGGTGATGCAGAGTAACTAATAGAATGGTAAGCTGATTTTTTATCAGAAGT
Source organism: Pinus taeda (assembly GCA_000404065.3). Lineage (NCBI taxonomy): Eukaryota > Viridiplantae > Streptophyta > Pinopsida > Pinales > Pinaceae > Pinus > Pinus taeda. Next base: position 104,262 of record APFE030890700.1, on the reverse strand, counting down.
ATATTGAAGGTTCTTATTGCTGTCTAGGTAAAAACATGGTTGATGAAAAAAACCCCGTGCACATATTTCTTTTAGAAATTATGTGGTTTCTTATGTCTTGCATGTTTTTGTGTACGTGTGTTTTCAGAATTTCGAATTTTACCTGTTAGCATGTGCCTATCTCAAACAATGTGTTGGTGCCTTCTCAGTGGTGGATGCAGCCCTGGACACTTATTCTCTCCTCTCACTACTTCATCTGACTGACATTGTGACATCTATTAGACCTTTCTTTCTCTATTTTCCTTTTCTTCTTTTAGGTGCTGCAGCACATGTACCTTTTATTTTATTTTATTTTGTGCTTTTGGGGTAGCCTTGTGCACTCGTACGGGGCTTTGTCAGGGATTGTACTTCCTAGTTTCACAGACCTATCCTTTTGGTCATCCATTAATAAATTTTTCTTATCTTGTCTGATGTTATCAGTGTGTATTACAAACTGCTTCATAGTGAATTTTTTTTTTGAACTGTATGCAGTACACTTAGCTTCCTTTTTTGGAAACCTGTTGCATGTTAACCATTGGTACTGAAGATGTCTTGACAGTTTTTATTTTTTTATCGTTTTATCCATTTAACCAAGCACTCCACCCGTTCATAGGCAAGGGTAAGATATCAGTAGGGCTCAAGGCCATGAAACAACAAGGCTTGATGCCATTATAATAATATAGTCAGTATGAGCTTGACAGGAATTGAACCTGGGTGGTGAGGATAACAATCATTCTTTCCAACCACCCTAGATAAACTCAATTGACACGTCTTTGATAGCTTACATTGTAGATTGAATAATTGACCTATAGTACTGAGCTAAATTGCATCGTAGCTTGTTTGAAATCATTCAGCAGTGAATGTCCAGATTTTTGTGGTAGCATATATATAAGTCAGCAAAAAACTGATGGTGATTGTCAAGTGTTTTAGTCGAGGCCCGAGGGTTTATGTTGTACCTGTCTGATCACCGTCATGTAGAACATTCAGAATAGCCACCGTTTTATACTTGTTTTGGTAAGATATGCTTTCTGTTGTTCTTCAACACACGCCTGTCCTAGAATATCTTTTGTGATCATGGTATATATTTTGTGAATATACTGTTTTGGTAAGATAGCCCCTTTGTAGTTCTTCACGACACACACATCGTAGAATATCTTTTGCAATCCTGGTATATGTTTTGCGAATATACTTGTTTTGGTAAGATAGGCTTTTTGTAGTTCTTCAGGACATGCCTGTCCTAGAATATCTTATGTGATCCTGGTATATGTTTTGTGAATATGCTTTTTTTGGTAAGATAGGCTTTCTGTAGTTCTTCAGTACATGCCTGTCCTTCAATATCTTTTATGATCCTGGTATATGCTTTATGAATATTTAGTTTAGCAGTTTTCCACTTTACATTCCTGATTTAATTCCTCTTTAATATTTGTCACATTTCACACTGCTCGTAACTGACTTTCTTTAATGCCTTCCAAGTTCCAACCAAAAATTCATAATTCTGTTTTTCCACAGTAGTTAAAAATTGATGGGTAGAACCTTGAATAGGTTGGGCTATGTGATATTGCTTCTATTCCCAGCTCTATTATAAATATAACTTACACTTTCTGATGCTCTTTTGTTTTTGATTTCTTGTAGGGGAGCAGAAGAGCATAAATTCTGAACTCTGGCATGCTTGCGCTGGACCCCTTGTTTCCTTGCCCTCAGTGGGTAGTGTTGTGTATTATTTTCCACAAGGCCACAGTGAACAGGTAAGAATTATATAAGGGTCTTTGGCATTTATCTATGATTGTAATGCCATAGGCTCAGTGTAAAAGGATCACACTTATCATAACATGTGGAATCTGGACACCACCTTTTTCACTGTGTTAATTTTCATACCAGGTTCTGTTTTAAGATTTGTCTATTTAGGGGAATGTGAGAATTTGACTGGAAGTTAAATTGTTAATTAACTTCAGTTCTGTTATGGGAGTGTATTGCTCACTTGTAAGGTGCCTCTTCACTTTCATTTAGTGAATCTATAGTACTTTTTTTTAACAATTGGACAGCTTGAAAATTTTCTTCAAGTTGACTGGCATGTATACCAGTCCACATGTATACAAATATACAAGTTAGATGTTATTACTTCATCAATAATGATTGATAATTTATCACTAGAATGTTTGGATTACATGGACAAAGATTAAAGATATTTAATATCATGCCTTATTTTACTCTGAATTTCTGAAGAGCCATATTCCTATCTCACACTAGTTGCTTCTGTGTTGGCTGGTCATTATCAGAGATGGTATATCTACAGGCAATCCTTTATGTTTCTCAACCTTCGGATAACCTCAACATATGAGCACCTGAAGCTTGGGTGTTAAGTAGGGAATTGGAGAGCTGTAAATCTATATTCTAATTTCTTCAATTGGTATATTCAATCACAATGATAGCTAATTATGGCCCCAAAATTTATAGGTTTCAGGTGCTTCATGTTTAAATCTTAAAACTGTTAAACATCTGACTTTTGGAAGATTAAAATTAGAGTCTTACACCTTCCCCTTCACCTTCCTCTGCCTCTTTCTTCACCTTTGGATGAAAATGTCTTTGTGAAGAATCAATGTGTCTTTTCCCTCTACCTTGCCTTGCCTTTATAGTTTTAGTGGAAAATCTATTTTTAAGATTACTCCTAGTTTAAATACAATTTGACTCAACTATTAAGAATAAGGCATTTACTTGTTTACTCAAGTGAATGACAAAATAGAATTACTTTTTCAAAATTAGAATTGCTTTTCAAAAATAACTTTTTTTCAAAAAGATTGCAAACTACTTCTCACATGTTCACGCTAACATGTACGGAAATTTCTGTTCGATCTATAGGAATTTTGCACCAACCTAAGTCTGCCTTTGAATGCCTCAACTTCCTTTATGCCAAGGGCATGGTTAGAATATCAAGAACTTGTTAATCTATGGGTACACACTGGAGCTTCACTCCTCCCTTCTAAATCTTGTCTTGAATGAATTGCTACTTGATCTCATGGAACACTGCATTCTCAAAGAGCTTGATATAGGTTTGATTATCATAGCAGATTGCAGTGGGATCCTACCCTTGATCAAATAAACTTGCAAGTAACTTGTGAAGCCAAATGGCCTCACAACTTGTTATACTAGCTGCCATATAGTATATACTTTGCCTCTATTGAGCTAAGTGCCTCGGAAGTCTGCTCCCTGTTGAACCAGGATATCATTGCCGATCCCAAACTAAAACAACACCCTGAGGTGCTCCTCCTCTTTGCTACACTACTTGCCCAGTTCGAGTTTGTACAACCCTGTAACTTCACCTCATCATCTTCATGATATTTCTGACCGTCCATTGTACGCCTCAAATACCTAAGCACATGTTGTTTTGCTACCCAATGCTCATGCCTTGACTCTACCATGAATTGACTCAAGGTGTTCACTGCAAATCATATATCTGGTCTAGTGTTGATCAAATACATTAAAGAACCTATTAGTTGCCTGTACAATGTGGGAACCAGCAACATTGAATCTGATGTTGTCACCTTCTTTAGATTGGTGATCGTGGATGTGGCCATAGGTTTGTAGTCCTCCATTTGAAATCTCTTCATGATCTCAACTACATACTTACCTTGCCCAAGGAATTCAACTCTTTCGAAGCTGTCACCTTTTTTCAGATTGGTGATCATGTATGTGGCCATTCTTCAATAGTCCTCCATCTGAAATCTCTGCAAGATCTCAATTGCATACTTACCCTGCCCAAGGAATATCTCCCTTGGTTTTTGCCAACCATCCAAACCTAATAAGTAATGCATCACACCAATGTCCTTCATCTTGAACTCAAGTACCATGTCTGCTTTGCACATTGCAATGAGCTTCTCTACATCTGTAAGAAACAAGTCATCTATGTTCAACACCAAAATAAGCATATCGGTCCAACAAATATAAGCTATAACTTCAGATCTGCGTAACTTTTGGTGAAGCCCATACTAAGCAAGTATCCATCAATCCTGGAGTACCATGTTGTCGGCCTTAGCTTGTTCATAAAAAGGCCTTCTTAAGCTTGCAAACATGAGACTTCTTCCCATGTACCTCAAAGCCGTGAGGTTTCTCTATGTACAATTCTTCCTTAATGATCCCATTAAGGAGAACTATCAATGTCTTCATCATACTTTACATCCTTACTTACTATTGTTTTCCTTTGTGTCGGAATAAGATATTGTAAACCTTTGAAGTCTCACTATAACACAAATAAACCCTTCTAGCTAGAGGGCTCCAAGTTGGTCCATTTCTTTGTAGGTACATGAATTTAAATAAGACAACCAAAGGTGCGGTAATGACTCACCTCTGGCTTCACATCAGTGAATGCCTCCTTTTGTGCCTTGTCATCCAAGATCTTGTGCGGACATTTGTTGAGGATGTAGATTGCGATGTTGCATGCCTTTGCCCAAAGAAACTATTAATTTTTCATAGGACCTAGATCTGGGCTATGACTGATCTTAGCACATAAAAGCATAGTGGAAATATGACAACTGTGAAATCAACAACAATACACAACGATATTGGCCTTGCTGTCACTCAGATTGTACAGGCACCGCGACAACTGGTTAGGTTGGGGGCTGTCACCATGATCCCCAACCTCTCCGTTTTAGTTGTCTCCCAACAACAGGTGATGGGGGGTAGACCCTATGGAACTGAGATGATGGAAGACAAGTTGGGAAACAACTTATCCGGGAGACACAATTGAGTGGCCTAGCTACTCGGTTTAATTTAGCAAGACTTAAGGATTCAATTAGATTTAGAACTGAGACCAGTGCCTTATGGAGTCAAAATTCTTGCCTATTACAAATCAAGCCCAAGTAACCGGATGGACAATTGTAGCTTAAATGATCAACTAACTTATATGAGATGCAAGTCCTAGAAACTAGGTGTAATGCAAGGATCTTGGTTATTTTTAGATTATATGCCTAGCCTAAGTGGAACCTCTCTTAACTGTTTTGAGATCAATCTTTAGAGTAGGTTGTGGGATGGAAGCCAACGGGAAGCAAGCAAAGACTTGATTAACGATACCTTCCCCTGTGTTCCAACCACCTAGTGCCTTTGGCGTTGCAAAGACTTTGGCTGTGACGACCGCAAGGTTACTGTGTTAACCACTAGAAAGGTGTTGAATCCCTCAAGTTAGGTGAGAAAGGGTTGTCCTAGGAGTCTATAAACCAAGCTTAAGTTTGGAGGTAAGTCATTAGTGCAAATTAAGCCTAGAATGCTTATGAAACAATTATGAGTGAGATTCTTAGTTTAAGTCTTTAAGATTTGCTTAAGTACCTTAAGTTATGATGAATCTTTAGAGACAAGAGTACTTGTAAATCAAAATGCAATCTTACAACCAAGAAAGTGCCAATATCAAATCCACAAGATACCAATTACTCAAGATATTCAATTAACAATCTTATGCTCTTAGAGAATGCCAATAATGAAAGATGCTCAAGAGTAAAACTTAAGATGCCAATTCCACAAGATAAATGATACAATTACCCAAGCTTCTTAAGATTATGAAAGAGCACAATATTAGCTTAGAACACTTATTCAAGAATGATTCAACCACAATGTCAATTAGATTTTAATGCTAAAATGACTTGAATGCTTTAAGCAAGATTAGATGATCTAGAGCTTAGATATGTGAGTGATTTAAGTGCAAAATTTGGTAATTCTTATAACTTAAGACAAGACAAGTGAATGTTAGAATCCAAATAACCAAGATCAGCAGTAGCACTTCAAAATTATCAACAGTTATTAACTTTAGGACAACAACAAGTGAATCAATTTAGCTCCAAGAGAGAACAAGAATATAGTAACTAGATATGAACAATGAGATGCTCAATAACTTGCCAAGGTAGATTTATGAGTTTTATACCTCTTGAGATGCTATGTTCATAAAATATCAGATCTGAATTTTTTTTTTACAACAGTAAGAAAATGTGTAAACAGTGAGTTATTAGTGCTTTAACAAGTGTGCCAAAATATGCCCAAAATTTAGAGTAAGCCTGCCAAACTGAAAATTTTAAATTTTTAGCCCTTTAAAGATGTGATATTCAGAAAATATCAGATCTGATTTCACAGTTATGCAAAGATATTCTAGCAAGCTAAGAAGTAGATCTAGGCTAGATATTCAATGCCCAAGTGGCCAAAAATTTTATTATGAAACTTTTAGGTGTTAAGACCACTTAGATGTGTTTTAGGGCAATTATATCAGTGTTATAAAGAATTTATTACAGTTGTAGCAAAACAGAGATAAAATGAGGGTTTAGAGAGCGAGCCCAAGGGCTTGTAGATCACTTGGCCAAATTTGCCAAAATTTCTCCAATGATTTTGCCACCTGAAAACACCAACTTAGGGCCAAATTTTCTGCAAAACACTCCAAGCTTCAGTCCCAAAAAATTTCAGAGATGAGCAGAGGTCAATTTAGGGTAAGAGAGGGCAATGCTAAGCCCAATAGGGCTAGCGTTGGGAAAGAGAGGGCCTGGAAGGGCAGAAAGGGAGGATGTAGGGGGTCGAGAGGAGGACGAAGGAGGAAGAGGGCGTAAAAGCCCACAATAAGCCCCTCAGGGTAGCCACCTAGGGTAAAGGAGGGGGGCTGAGGCCTCCTAGGCCCACGACCAGGTTTAAAAAAGGCCTAAAACCCTTGACGCATGGTCAAATAGGGAAGGTCGAGGCTCCTAGAGGCTACGGCCAACCCTAAAAGGGCTAAAAATGATGACGCAAAGGAATGGAAGGATGACGCAGTGTTAAATTTTGGCTTAACATGTTCTTTGCTTAGGATAGTTACTTCATTAGCCCATTGACAAATCTATTAGACCATAAGCAATCACTTTAACCATCACCATATGACAATAATTAATGAAAGAACATTAAATGCAAGAGTAGAAGACAAGTGAACACGAAGATATGGCACAAGCTAGGGAAAAACCCGAAGATGGGGAAAACCTTTGATCCATTCTTCTTATTATTGTTATCAAATGCTCAATAGAGGATGAGAGTACATTCAATGGCAATATTGACTTGTTAATGTGATAACTGAGATCATTGTTCAACAGCCAAATAAGCACCCCAATTGAATATGCATGCTGTAGCCACAATCCGTCTTGATCAGCGGACAATGGTAGACAAAGCATAGACTGAATCTCGGTAAGGGTTAATACGTTCATATAATACCTTTAGACTTCTTTTCAATGCTGCGACCTTACTTCTATGATCTTTGTTCACAACCAATCAGAGAAACTGAGCTAGTGATAGCTTCTACGTAGGCCTTTCGGTCTATCCAATACATGGAGACTAGGTTTGCGGCCTAGATGAGATACCGATCTGACTTCCTGCCTTCTGTGACAAGGAATATAAGCACTGCGGCCTACTTGTACCTTCTGTTAGGAGTGCATATGTTAGTAGAGGAGGAAACCCATACATATGTGTGCCCAAAAACACCATCCAATGGCCTTAGATAAGTGCCGCTCAATCTCTGCTCAGTCTTGGTTCTGTTATGAAGATAAATGAGCCCAAACAAACTGATTTCGGTCTCCTGTCTATGGAACACAACCCTAACCAATCCTTGAAACAATCCTCCAAGTCTTCTTACAGGCTACGACAAGCCTCAGTCAATGCGATCTTGCTTCAACAGAAAAATGGTACCGAAACATAGATGATTCTCCTCCCAAACTCGGCTCCTGCTTCTGGACATCCGAACCTCAGACCTGCAACTTATTTCAGAACAATTTCGTACCTTTGTGATGTCCCAAATGAAGATGGAGTCACCTTAACATATAAGAATCGATGTGGGTCAAGAGACGTGTCTTTTGGACTTATTGAGCCGGCTTAGGGATAAGGCTGACCTTAATAATTTTCATGTGGGAGAATAAATTCAAAATCCAACTTCTAATTATCCAAATTTGACGATCTTTAGATTGATTTTGGTCCTCTCAAAAAGAGGAATTCATTGCTACAATTATCTTTCCCAAAGGAGCTGTCCAAAGTGGAATTTGGCCCTACTTGCCAATTTTAACACTCCCTCTCAACTAGGGAGAATTCCACCTGCGAATCCACCATCATCATGAATCATCTTTGAATCTCATCTCGTCTTCGGTCTGCTTTGCTGAACACTGATATGAATAATAAAGAAGAATCGATCGAGAGTGAGTCACAAGACCTTGCCACTCTCCATGGACAAAAGTCAGTCCACATAACTAAATGGTGAACTCCATTTGTACTTGATCCAAGTGATCAAGTTGAAGAAACATAATTCATCCTAGACATAGGGAGTACAACAGTACATGATGCGTCCATCGGTAGTGCTATGATCCCTATCCACTTTTCCCAACTCATTGGCCAGATGAGAGGTACTTCCCATGTGTCCCGGATTACATGGGTAGGATGATGTAAAAACACCAACAGGGAAAGAATAGATCAAATCTTGCTCACAAAAACGTGGAGGGAAAGGAGAAACCACATCCTACAAACACATGTCACAACCATATGTAGGGAAAGGACAAACCACATCCCACACACATGCAAACCACCAAGAGTAGGGAAAGCATGAACCACCTCCTACATGCATGCTAATCATCAATCGTAGGAAGGATCCTACACGTGGGGAAAGGATGAACCATGTCTTATCGACGTGTTAACCACCAATCCTAGGGAATGAACATCCTACATGCTAAGTCACTAGGTTCGAGTTCGAGTTCGACGACCATGAAATTCGAATAAAGTTAGGCAACTAAAATTTTGTCAATAAAATTCGACATAAAGTTCGACATATAGAAATTCGAAAATATATATATAATCAATTTAAAGTCAAATTCATATAAATTTTTGGCTTAGCAAGAAAACAGAGGCTAGAAAAGTTGAGCATTTTCAAAAGGATTGTTGGCAATGGGCATAACAATTTAGAATTTTCATATGACAGTGATGTAGACTGTAGTATAATAGTATTCTTCTTATGAAGTCATAAAACAACTAAATTGAACATTAAGTCTATGACTGGAAGTTACATAATTCCAAGATGAATGAATGCATTAACATTTGACACCCAAAAAAGTTTCTAAAAAACAGCAACAGTTCAATGCTTAAATGTAATGATTCTCCATGTTCATCTGAAAATAACAGTGCCTCAGCCTTCTGGAGATTGTGGCAGAAGTTACAAGCCATAACATACATGAGGCTATTGGCTATAGATTGACAAGCAATCACTAACATTTTGTGCTTCTCTTCAGCATTTTGGTGGCACATCTTACACGTTAGTTTTAATCTTAATCTCCAGCTGGCAGCAACATTGTGAAATTAAACAAACAATTCATGGTAAATTTGACAAAATGTAGTTACACTTAAAGATGCATTGAAAACGTCACACCAAAGTCTTGGCTAGCCAACATAAACATCAAGCCTGGTAAACACCAAAATCTGTTTCTTCAAGTTTCAGCAAACTGGAAATTAATAACCAATGCCAATTGCCAAGAACCTTTATCATTTATAAATTATGACAACAGTCAACTTTAATAGCAAGTGCTGAAAACAGTTTTAAAAATTAAAATCACCACTCCTTTTTAGGTTAGATTGAATCATTGAAGCGAGCAAACAGTGGAAATAATTATATATAAACTTAAAAGTTTAAACTTTAAAGTAGCTTGGCAGTTTTAGAAAATTGTTCATGCAAAAACTAAACTAGAAATCTAAAACAGGAACACAAGTTTTATTCTTGATGTTTCTGTTGCTCACTTGTTATATCAAAAAGTTCTATGTCATCAAGAGCAGTATGAGTTGTGAATCCACTAGATGCTTCAGCACTAGATTCATCAGTGAATTCCCTGTCAGTGGTTATGTCACTATCAATGTACAAATCAACATCATCCATTGTTGCATTTGGAACAGGATCGATCCACGGAGTAGAAGAATTGGATGACTTTTTAGCCACATTCTACAATGCCAACTGCAAGTTACTACGAACATAAACAAGATCTTCTAATCTTCCAGATGACAATCTATTTCTTTTTTTGGAATGAGTGTGGTCCAAGGAACTCCAATTCCTTTCACATGTTGATGCACTAGTTCCCTGGCTTAAGATACGAATTGCAAAATTTTGCAATTCTGGTGCCCCTGAACCATAAAATTCCCACCATAGTGTTGGATCACTTCTACTCCTATCATACTTTGGTGATTGTGTTCAAATAACCCTTCTTCTAACCTGTATGCCCTCAACTGACTTCTGATCAAACCTATAATCTCTAGATCTGGATTTAGCTTCTCAATAGACTGGATAAGTCCATTCATGATTTCTTCATTCCTATGTCTTGGTAACCCAAACAATCTAGGGTCCAAATAGCATGCTACTGCATGTAATGGACTATGCATCATCTTCCATCTATGATCAATTAAATCCCATATCTCCTTGTAATCAGCTTCCACATTATTAAAAGCAGTTGCAATGGCCTCTTTGCAACGATCAAGGCTTTCATAAACAAAACCCATATAAGGTTTGTCACCATCAACCATGCGGAGCACATTAACAGTTGGGCCACATTTTTAAAACCTTGTTTGCATTTTCCCAAAAGCCATTATTGAGCACTATTTGTTCAACATTTTTCCCCTTAGTTTCTTTTGAGAGGGTAGATCTCTCCCACTCAGTGTTGCAAAAAATAGCTCTTAGGCTCGCTTTTTCCTCGACAACTCTTTTCAGAGTAATATAAAAAGTGGCAAACCTTGTATCACAAGGCCTCAACAACTCTTTTGATGCATTCTTCCTGTATATGCTCAAAGTGAGACGATGGTTGATGATGAAGTTTGAAATTGTTTTGGCTCTTCGGATTGTTTCATTAACCCAAGGAAATTTGGCTAAGTCATGCAACATTAAATCCAAGCAGTGAGCTGCACAAGGGGTCCAATAAATCTGATTATATTTTTCCATAATCAGCTTCCTTGTACCAACACAATTTGATGCATTATCTGTAACAACATGGGCAACATTTTCCACCCCAACCTCTTGAATCGCTTCATCCAAAATTCCAAAAATAAATTCTGATGTCTTCACTCGATCCATTGCATTTATTGCCTTCAAGAAAAGTACCCCTTAGGACAATAAACAAGCACATTGATCAATGAGCGATGACACAAATCTAACTAACCATCACTTAAAATTGTGCATCCTGTAAGCTTCCAAGACTCTTTAATATCAACCAACTTTCCTGTCACTCTGTCTTTCGCTCTCTTTAGCAAAGTTGTCCTTAAAGCTTCATATCTAGGAGGAACATAGCCCTTCCCAAAATCAATAGCCTTTTTAATTACATTTTTAAAATATGGACTCCTTGCCACATTAAAGGGAATTGCACATGCATAAAAATACTCAGCAACAACATCATCAACTTCCTGTTTCTCAACAGGTTTCCATAATTGATTTAATGTTTTTGTTCCACTTGTTTTTGCTTAAGTAGAACTTGATCCACCAATGTTTGAAACTGAATTAATGGTGTTGGAGGAAGACATGGCAATCTCCCTCTCGATTCGTTGCCTCTTATTTACCCTTTTCTGCTTTTGCATCTGTGAATTGGAATGGTCTTTCTGCACTGTGGCTTTTTGTTCATCGGTGATCTTAGTGCAGGCTTCAACACCACCTCCACTTCCATTGCTAATACCGAGAAGGTGATCCACTGCTCTAGTCAAAGTGCCAGTGAAATTATTTCCACACAGCTGACATGAAAGATTAAAACCATCTTATTGGACAAAATTCCAAGCTACAGCAGTTGTTTTTGGGGGTGCCGTTGAAAGTCTGAAATGTCTGCAATGTCTGAAATGTCTGCAATTTTTTTTGAAATTACATTTTCGTTAGTTAGAATTTAGAAAAAGGAAAAGTGATTCAAAACAATTTTCTTACACAGGCCATACAAAAGTGATTCAAAACAGTGTACTGTTGTAGGCTACTAGGCTGTAGGCTGTAGTTTTTATTTTCTTACACAGGCCAGTTATCACAATTTTGTTTTACGTGACTTCCAGTTCCAAGCAAGTGGAAAATTGAAATATGTTACAAGATTTATGTAAATATAAATGCTGCTAAAGGCAAGAAAATAAACAAAACGAACAATTCAACTTCCAATTCCGTGACAATTAATTGCTCCCATTATTGGCTGAGGTCTCACTTCATGGTTTACTGCTAGGATTTATATCTGTTTTAAATTTTAATTAAGGGCAGGTAAAAACAAGTGTCTTAATTCCATGACAATTAAGACAGATGCTGACTCTATCCTTGATTTCTGTAAATCTCTTTTTCAAGAGAATCTGTCAGATAATGACAAACTGGACCAAGGATACTTCTCCCACCAAACAATAGAATTATAAAAATGTTTTGATTGGAATAGTCCACAGTCTAGAAAAGAAGGAAAAGTGAATTTTGATTTTACGGTTGGTGGTTTACAAACCTGTGGTTTTGGTAAACCATTGGCCCATGGTATTTTCTACCATATACTTTTTTTTTTACAAAGATAATAACATTATTATCATATTTTAATACAATGTTGTTTTTCAAAAAAATGAATAAAAAATAGTGGGTTAAATTTTGTCATAATTAAACGAAACACTGCTTCGGTGATTAGGATATTGTCTATGTGATTGAATTCAATACAAGATTGGTCAAAAGGGAACTGTGGAAAAACTGAAGTGATGAAAAGGATGAGGCACCTTGGGAGTTAAGCGATAAACATGCGTTGTTAGAATCATAGATTAATCGAAATCGTAATATCATACAACAAGATCAAGTAGAGCTAGATGTTGAGAAAACTAGGGCAAACAGAAAAAGTTTTCTTTATTTGTTTTCAGGTCTGAGTTTGGAATTGAAATTTCTTGTGATATAGATTAGTCTATCATCATTATTATTTTGCTGTGTTTATTATCATCAAGACAATGCCCATAAAGAAGATCACAATGCAAACAAAGACACTAGAAATAGGCTCTAAGGTAGTACAAAACCCTAAGAGGGGAAAACCCAAAATTTCTCTCTTCTTATAGAATATGTCCACTAAAGACTTCCAAGACCAAGACCAAGCCAAAACCCAAGTGGTAAGCCAACCAATAGCCAACCAAAAACTTTGCAAAATATTTCCTGTGGAAACCCTGGTTCCACCAAGGAACTCGCATGTGTGAACCAAAGAGACACAGATCCGCCTTCTTCCTTTTTCTCCACAAAAATTTTGCTCCTCTTATGCCTTCGCTGGATCAGATTGCCTCTCTCCCTTTCTCGCTGGATGAGAGAAAATAACTTTGCTTGAGTGTGTGTCAGAGATGAGAAGAGGCTCCTCCTTTTATAGGCTTCTTAGATGAGAAAATTAACTTCTCTAGGCCGACTTGATGCTGACTGGTTGACTTACCACTAGGAGGCTTCTAGACTTCACAAAATACATTAATAATTTTTCTTTCTTGTTACATGAGCCCTCCAAGGGCTAGTACATCATGACTTTGACCCTTTGACTTGTCAACAAGACCCCTAGAGCACTCAATGGGTGCTTTGACCTAGGACCATAACAAGATGGGCAAGAAACCCATTTACAATAATAATATTTTTCTTTTACAAATAATTTTTTATTTTTTTCCTTTTGACAAGTACATTAATAATTACATTTTCTTTTGACAAGTACATCAATAATTACATTTTCTTTTAACAAGTACATCATCAAGTCATGACCCAGTGCAATAAATGAAGACCAAACCTAGTTACATTTTCAACACTAAAGAGTTTGGTTGACAAAATTCATGTTGAATTAAAAGATCATTTCACTATGTTAGAGAGTCTCATAACGAACATTGCCAAGTGGCAAAACACTGCCAGTCCACAACAAAATTCTTCAGATGCTTCAAAACCACTAAGCTTGTCTACCATGCAAAACCCACAAATAAATATACCTTCAAGCCCACTTAACACACCACACCCACAATTAAATACAAGTCCTCATGACATGACGATTCATAGCCAATTCCCACCATATAGCCAACTAATATTTGCATATCCAGCAAGAGCAAAATGTGGGAATGAAAAACAAGGTGTGGCCATGCTTAACAAAGTAGATGAATATTTTGAAATCTATTGTATTTCTAATGACCATGAAAAAATCAGATATGCATCCATGCAATTGAAAGGAGACACATTTAATTGGTACATATGGTGGAAAAATTAGGATATTCAATAAATTGCTATAGAATTAAAGATGAATTCTTTAAATGATTTCAGGTTATCAAACAAGATTATTTTTTTCACATAACTTACTAGGCCGCAACAAAGGAAATTTGGAAGAATTTACACGTGAATGGCAAGCACTAGTTGCAAGAGTACTTGGATTGTCAATAGAATGTTTGGTTCATCTTACACCACTAGATTGAAACCACACATCCAAAATGAGATAAAGCTATATGATATTACAACTATGGAAAAGGAAATACATAAAGCAAAAGCTGCAAAGAAGCAACTTAAAAGGTCGTCGTTATTCGATAAGAATTATTCATGAGGAAAAGAAAGCAATAGTAGGTTTTTTGGAGATAAATGGACACTAGGACACAAATGCATGACCCAAAAATCTTATAGATATGAAACCGCAAAAGACTTTGACTCCTCCAGTAGCAATTCACAAGGGGAAAAAAGAAAACAATTGCCATGGATGTGGTAAAAGGTGGGCCAAGGGTCATTAATGTGCAACTAACCACACATATCATTGCAAACCTCTAGATGGGAAGGGAGTGCAAGTTGACTCTGAAGAAGACATTATGGACACCGATGAAGATGAAGACTTATCGAAGGTGTCATTAGCATCAATCACCTACATCAAACAAACTTGTAAAGTAGATAAGTAAAAGGATTTATTCCAAGAAGAAGACATACAACTACCTATATAGTATGATATACGCTACCTTATTTGAAGAAGAAGGGTACTATCCACAAAAGTTAGGGAATTATAGAAAAAGGAAACCAAATATCCTAAAGCTTAAAGGAAGCCTAAAAGGAAAAAAAAATCACAATATTAGTGGGTTATGGGATTACCCATAATTTCGTGGACATTAATCTTGCAAGACAACTAAATATGTTTGCATACCTCGTGAAGGATCTTATGGTCACAATTGTTGAATGTCAACTAATTGAAGGGGCCTACAATCCCATAAAGCTTTGGTACATATACAAAATTTTGAAATACATATTTGGTGTTAGGAGTTGAATGGTTAATGCAATTACGAACCTATGCCACAAATTTGTTGGAGAAATTCATGGAATTCAAATGGCAAGGAACGAGCTACGAGTTATATGGCTCCGCAAGCCAAAATATTTTGCAAAGAGAAGTTGCAAATCCCTTGTTTTTGCCACTAACTAGCTGCCTAAATAATCTCAAATCTACAATCAAGATGAAACACAAGGAAAGACAAATTTACTTGGGATTGCCTTGAAGCCAACACATTCTTTGAAGGGGTAGGCAATGTTATATATAAAATAAATAGTGAAATTAACAATAAAATTAATTAAATATATTGAATATTAATTAAAAGGTCATGTCTAAATAGTCATGACTATTTGTAAGGGTACCTTAGGCTATATTAAGCTAGGCCCCATTCATTATAACACCATTCTCATTCATTGTTCATTCATTCTTTTATAAATCAATATATGCTATTGAGCACTCAAAAGATTTCATGCATCATTAGAGTAGCTCTTATACCATGTAAATTTTCCAAATCTTACGTGTTTCCTGCCTTATGATTCTTTATTAAATAAATCAGATCTTGAATTTACTCAATAATAGAAATGAAAAATCTGAGCATGCATCAACCACATAGATGGCTAGGAAATACAATGGAAGCATAAAACATGAAACATGAAATTTGCTTTTCAGATCAGTTTATCATTAATGACTCAAAGCATACTAGGAGACATGTTGCAATATGTAACTAGGTTCGGTTTTCATAATGTCTATTGTAATCATGATTATATATATTTGATATTAAAGAGAAAATAAGTTTATTATTGTCATTCTTGATGCATGAGTTTCATGCTCAAGATAAATTTATTTATAGGTCAAGCACCCATTGAGTGCTTCTAGGTTTGTCATAGAATTATGAAGTCAAAATAGTCATTGTCATACATGTAAGACCCCTTTGGGCATCCTGTATTATGTAAAAAAAAATTATTTGAGTCATGAAAGACCCTCCGAGACCTTGTCAAACAAGCAACAACAAGTCTGCTTGTTACCCAACACTTGTGGGTAGTGTATATAGGAGAAATTTTATCTCCTAGATGGTCCTCAACCGACAGACAGCAACTTGTTGCAGCCACCAGATAGATCGATGGGCACTTTGGGGCATGGATTGATGGGGGGATTTGGCGGAAAGAGTGGCCTAGGTTTGTACTCTTGTCTCCATTGCCTAATCTCGGGGTTAGCCTTGTATTCTAGTCCTGTGGGATCTCCTTTATTGGCCATTAGCTTTAGGGTTGGCACTACATGAGAAATCCTAATTTTGGTTACGTGGTCTCGCTTTTCATCACGATATACATCCACTCCCTTCCACTCATTTTAGCCCCCCATTTATCTCTTTTCCCATCCGGGTCCACGTGTTCATTGGGTCCACATAGGGTTAGCCTCCTCCTCCCCTTGTCCACACCTTGGGTCAGGCCTGGAACGATGCTTGGAGGTTGATGCAGCTAAAAAGAAAAGAAAAAGCATAGTTTGGCCACTCTAAACAGGAAATGTACCACAAAATGCAAAAGATCACCGAGACATATAAATTTAGCACGTGGGAAAAAGCCAAGCATGAGCTTTGCCCCTTATCCATGGCCATCACCCTAGTTCCTATGGGCCCTAGATTAGCCCCCCTCCATCATTAAGGAACCCATGATTGTCCCAACTTCTGGTGGGTGATGAACTGCCCCACTTTAAGGGGGTATCCACTGCTATATATTACATAACATGCTCTCATCCCCTGGAGCCCCAAGTAGTTATGAAGAAAAATCAATCAAAGGCAAAAGACATATGAAGAATGGTAGAAAAACAAAGGGCGGAGTACTCATGTACCATGATTGCTCCCTCCTACACTCATATACCTAGGTGTGGGCTTCCCTTATTATAGCTATCCTTATACCATAACATGTGGTCTGGATGATTCCCTCGATCCCCACTCCGTTCCATTACGTTATCATTTGCCACCTACCACTTGAGGGATGTACCATGGACATGTCTCCACCTTTAAAGATGAAACCACCTAATAGGATCCTTGGTTAATCCCCTTGTTGAGCTTGGAGACACTTGTACATGCCAAAGCCCACTATGGAAGGGCATGCCACCATGAAGTGCCCCATTGATTCCATTACTTAGAAGCTCTTTTATTTGATTATTCTAATGATTTTTTGTATTGGAGGGCAAGGGGATGCATTGGATCTTATGCAGGATTGCAGGTGGGTCTTCATTTGGGGCTTGGTCTCCCTAAGGCTAGAAGGACATACCTTGTGAACATCTGGGTGGGGTATGTGCCTTGAGAGTGATGATGGTGTTTATCAGTTATTGTCTTGCCAACATTGTGCTCTGATCTTTTGGATAGATAGAGCCGCTAGTCAAGGCCTTGCTACGTGACAATATTGTTGAGAAATCTATAGGGAAATGATTAGAGTGATTTCTCTTTTCTTGATAATTGCTTGTGATGTTTTTTTTTTTCTTTTTTCTTAATTATTAGCTTCTTTACTTATTACTATATTTGTATATCATCAAACAACTACCAAAACAAGAAGAACAAGAACACAAGATATAGGCTGCAAGCCAGGGCCAAAACCTCTCCACTTGAGAGGAAATTCCACAAATCTTTTCTCTTCCTTATAGATTCTTCAATAGATGAATTCCAAGGCCTTAAGACTAAGACCAATACCCTCCAAGGCCAAGTCCAACTCTTCCGGACGATGTGCTTTCCTTGTCAAAGTCAAACCTAGTCAAATCTCTTCCAATAGCACAACTTTGATCCCTAGCTGCAGAATTTCGGCCTTCACTACAGGCTTGAAATTTTCGGCCCTCTTGCAGTTGCTGCTGCGACACATGTGAGTTGTAACGCCCTCCTCCCACATCTACCCAAGTAAACATTCAACCGGGGTAAACATGTGATGAGAAGTTACTATGATATGATTCGACCTCCTAAGTCACGTTAAGGAAGTGGACCGGACGGAAACACACCATGCAAACCTTCAACATCACCAATAAGACTCCTAAGAATCATATCAACCTTTCTGCTAACCAGCCCTTGACTCCTACTGAGTTTTTAAGCTGTTAAACCTCTGGACGCTCCCATGCTATGGGCATGCTAGCATCCAGAGAGCTTTGAACACTCCCACAAGCCTACATGCCTGCGTCCAGGGACTATTTCCAGCAGACCTGTGCTAGAGTTTAGAGAATTTAAAGCACATTTCAAGCCTAGAATGCCGGCCACTGCGCAAAACTTGTTGTAACTTTCAGAATCCATTAAACACATGATGACAAGATTAATAAACCAAAAACTAACTCCAAGACTAGGCCTGGCCATCCCCAACCGACACTAACATTTTGTCAAACACTTGGGATCAATGCAATCTATAGGTGTAAATGACATATCTAAGCATATGGGTCTCGTTCTTATTTGAGATTCACTATGAGGCATTGTTTCCTTGTCACTTTAGCTACAATTTCATCCATTAGGCCATAGATACATTGTTCATTCATATACAAATAAAAACATGATGAGAGCCATACATAGCTACTGTCATAATACATGATCATAACCAGCATAATAACAACAGAAATACCAAGGATACTTTAGACCTATAATCCACATATAAACCAGTATATTACTCATGGGATAACAAGGAGAAATAACCTCATATTAATGATGCAAAAGCCAACCCGGTATGGGACTACCATGTTCCACCTGACCGTAGAATGGCTGAGCCAAATCTCTCCTCAGCCATTGACCCCCGTGCCATATTCAAAGCATGAATGTGGGATTTCATAAAACACATCAAATCCAAAACCATCCAGGGCTTCTAGAGGCCAACCAACTCAACTCATCAGTGGTTCCACCTCACGGTTGAACATCACAAAACCATCACCAGATTGGTCTCTACCCAAACTATCCAGGGATCCAGAGCATTTGTTCTAACCCGACTTCCAAGACTATTAACTCAACCCATGGCTGCTGTTGGGCTCCAAAGTGTTTGTGCAACCAAGGCTCCAAGACTAATAACTCAACCCAAGCTGTTACAGGGCTCCAGAGCCTTTTTCCAACCAAGGCTCCAGGACTAATAACTCAACACAAGGTGTTATAGGGCTTCCAAAGTGTTTCTTCAATCAAGGCTCCAGGAACTAATAACTCAACTCAAGCTAAAGGAAACATGAGAACCAATTAGAAAACAAAGCAAAAGAACCCACAACACCATGGCTATTCAGGAAATGGCAAGACTAGGCAAATCCACTGTCAATCCATGCAATCCTCCATGCCAATGATAGATCATAACCAAGAAACCACATGCATTTGCTATGCATGTCAAAACTAGTGAGCAAAACATACATGCAACTCGGTATTTGCAAGCAAAACCCACTATAGCTACTAATCCCGATGTCCTCTTGTGCTTTCCTGCTCTTCCATTGCCTTCTTGCTCCAAAACTCCAAGTATGCCACACTCCTCCAAGAGTGCTCCAAGAAAACTCTAACTGTCCAAGAGTATGAGAGAGAGAGAGAGAATAGAAGAGAGCTCCCACCAAAACCTGTCAAAATCTTATCCACTGATCCTTAGAAGCCCTTTTATTAATGAGGCCTCTATTTTCTTCATTTCCATTATTTTCATTCAATTTCCTCCTCACATGCAACTTGTGACCTTTCACCTCCCTTCTCTCCTAATTTCCATTATTTCATAAAGAAAATGCCAATTAATGCCTCCTGTCTTTCCAAAGCCTTTGCCATTGCCTCTGCCAATTTCCTTTAGCCATAATAAACCGAAGTGAACACCCACTAGGATGTTTTGCCCACCATTCAGCTTGGAATACATGTTCCATCAACCGTTGCCTTGTATATTTTTACATGGATTTTGAACTAGGGCTGTTATATGAGCTTCTTTTGGCCTTCCAATGCTTCCTCTGACCTTTGCTTGGCTTTCCCTTCCTTCTGGAGCTTGAGGATGGCTTCTTGTGACCTTTGCTTGGCCTTCTTTTCTTTCTGTCTTCAAGATCGAACCTGTAGAAGAAAACCCTAGATTAGCTGCATAAACCCTAGCATTCCTTCGCACGTGTGAGAGAGTAATGGCCCAAACATAAGTCTCCTTCGTCCTCTTCCTTCTTTGTTGCCTTCTTCTTCTTCCTTCTTCGCTTGAAAGAGTGAGTGATGAATGTGATCCAACGAGGTCGAGTTTCCTCCTTTATATAGGCTTCTCAAGGTGGACGTTGCTCGTCAAATTAGGCCAACTTGCTAGCTGCCAAGCTGAGTTGGTCCTAGAGGGTATTTTAATACTTTTAAGGACAAAAATAAGTTTCTTTACAAGTTACAATTTGCTCGATGGGGTATTCAACTTATGACAATGACTCTTTTGACTTCTTGACCTAGGACCAACCCTAGAAGCACTCAATGGGTGATTGACCTATAAAATAAAAGACTTTGAGAATGAAACCCATGCTCCAAAACTAATAATAATATTTTTTTTTTCATTTTACAATTTACAAGAATCAAAAGTATATTTCATATTTATGAAGGCCAAACCTAGTTACACATTTTTCAACAAATATTGGTTGGTATGATGAGATGCAATGAGATAAGATGAATTAATAGCTTACGAGATGGTTTACCAATCTAACTCTTCTTATGACAATCTTCAGTGTGAGAATGCCCAAGTACCATGTATGTATTATGAATACCTCCCTAGTTAAGAGGGAGTGTTGAAATATGTAACTAGGCTTGGTCTTCATAGTGTCTATTGTAATCTTGATTTCATATATTTGATATTAAAGAGAAAATAAATTTATTATTGTCATTTTTGATGCACGGGTTTCATGCTCAAGATAAATTTATTTATAGGTCAAGCACCCATTGAGTGCTTCTAGGTTTGTAATAGAATTATGAAGTCAAAAGAGTCATTGTCATGCATGTAAGACCCCTTTGGGCATCTTGTATTATGTAAAATAAATTTATTTGAGTCATTAAAGACCCTCCAAGAACTCGTAGCAGAGGGAAAGGATTTAGTTATGCATCTTTGAGTTGGCCTGTGGCAGCAGTTTTGATCTTCCTAGGATCCCTTGCTGTTGCATGGTAGGGAGTCCAGGTGGCATGGGTCAGGGAGCAATGCCAGACAGTCTTGGTGTGCTCTATTGTGTTTAGGTTACTAGAAAATGGTCATAGCAGAAATTGAAAGTGGAACATATTATGCATTTTGGCTACTTCAAAAACATTCTCGTATTGTCTCTTGTAAAGTTTAGCATCTTCATTGCTATCCTTTCAAGCGCCGATCTGATGTTCTGCATTACATTCATTGTAGTAAAATATTATTGGAAAATCAAGCATAATTTGTCTTTTCTATTTGAACCATTGTTTACTAATAACCCGACCTTTTTTTCTTCTGCCTCTAGGTTGCAGCTTCTACTCAGAAGGTAGCTGACACGCACATTCCGAATTATCCTAATCTTCCTTATCAGTTAATGTGCCAACTTCACAATGTTACGTTGCATGTAAGGATGCCTGTGCTGTTAATTTTATAATCTAATAATTAAGGAATTTACATCTGTTCCAAAAGTGGTGCACATGCTAGGATTGAGTATCATATCTGATATCATGGTTGTTTCAGGCAGATGCGGAGACTGATGAGGTATATGCACAGATGACTCTGCAACCAGTGAACAGCGTAAGTGGCAAAGCCTTCTGACAGTGATTATTTCAATCCATTTGCAAATTTATATTAAGATTCTTGTTAGCTAATTGCACCAGCTCCTGTTTGCCTGGTGTCATGAACATGGAGATAAAATGGTTGTCAGTTGTCATCCAATTGAAAGAGTACACTGTTTTATGGTGACTCATTCATGGCATAAACTTTTTTAAGTGTTGTATGCTTTCCATTCTCATCACATACTTCAGTCATCCTGAATGCACATCAGCTTATGAGATTGATACTGGAATTCTGAAAGTTGACTAAATAATTTTGTGATGTGTGATCTTATTGTGCACAACTTCCTATGTCTTCACTGCTGGTTGGATATGTGTATGTGTGGAGTTTCTTTCGTTTGGCCCTGGATGGTAGGAGATTAGGGCTTCTTCTCTCCTATGTTGCCCCAGGATTGTATAATGGGATCCCATCATGGTGCCCAAGGACTTCTACAGTGAGCCAGTGCCCTTGTCGCCTCCCTTGCCTTCAGCCATCAGGTCTTGGAGATCTTGACATCATCCTTAGATCTCTCTATCAAGATGTCCAGTTCTCCAGTATCATACTATCGATTTGTATTACGGCACCTATCATACTGCTATATATATATATATATACATCTTTTGGTGTCAGTTAGACCTAGTTATTACCTTGGATACTTATCTATGATGCAATTTTTCTTTACCTTCCTTTATCTTGCAGTCAGCATTACCTAGGATTTGCTTTTGCACTCCCATGCTGTAATCACATTGGATGTATCTTTTACTCCAATTGACTTACTTTTGTGGTCATTTGTTGGGCATTAATAAAATTATCTGATGTTATTGGCAGCTTTTGGCCACTTATGGACTTGAAGTCTATCTTGTATCTCTTCCAGCCTCATTGTGCTACTCTTTTGGTCGCTTCTGGACATTAATAAAATATCATATCTTCTCTCTCTCTCTTTTTAATATTCAAATATTGATAATCTCTCTCTCGGGTGTGGATTGTGTTAATGAGTAACAGTTCAAATTGATGCAGCCTTGGTGCATGAGCAGATGCAGAAGTATATGATCGGGCTTTTGCTAATGATTGTGGTTTTCACTAGAAAAATATAAAGGTTTGATGGAGGGCAATTTCCTGGGCCTATAACTCCACATCAAACATGAGGCCTTTCTTTGTTTAGTTGCTAAGTCACATGAGATGAAGACACACAAGACATGAAAATACAAGAATCTGACACATGACACGGTGACCCCCTGGAACATGACACAGATGACACGATATATATATATATATATATCAGATTCTTATTCACATGTTACACAAATTCAATCATACGTTATACATACAATCACGATTCATCAATGATACGACTAGCACTTTCTACTACATCAATGATGATAAATTGACAAACACAAGAAATCAACCATAAACTGCAGTTTTCTCATTAAGTCATCAAAATCAAAATTTATTACATAGATACCGAGTCTTGACTCACTGAGTCATTGATAGTATATGTGGGAATGTCAATGGAAAATACCAAATACAAAACAAGGTAGATACTAGAACCGTAGCTTAGGATGTGTTGTAGCATATTCTTGTCCTTTTAATCCATTTTCTACATTAAGTCTCAATCCACATTTCAAATAAAAATAAATAATAATAATAATAATAATAAATAAAAAAAATCAATGAATATATGTATATAATGATAATGTTAATTATTAATTAAATAATAAAACATAATTAATTAAGGTAGATTAATTAAATTAACAAATATATAAATTAGAATGATAGATATTAACTAAAGTTAACAAATTAATTAGATTTAGAATTAAAAGTCAATTAAATAAAAATACATAATTAAAAAAAAGTAAAAAGAAAGTAAAAACAAAAATAAAAATCAAAGTTCAAAAAACTCCGCTCGCTAATTTTTGTAGCCCACCAAAATTTAAGGGTAACAAAATATTATTTTTATCAAACCATGTGCCAAAGAAAGCTGATTGCGAATCCCCCCTAGTTGTTTTGAAAACCATGGACGGGAGGCTCTTCAATTCATGAAAGGATGCCACATAAGAATCAGTGAAAACCAGTGGTAAAAATTAAGGACCCCCCTGCTTCCTTAAATATCAGTAGGCAGACCCCCCCCTGCAATTAATTCTAATCATAGATTTATGCATTGGGATTCAAAATAATATTAGATTTAAAATTTATATTTTAACAAATAATAATAACGATTAGATCAATAACTTTAATAATTTGTAATCAATGATAGAACTATATTTTACTATTTAATAAAATCAATTGCACAGAGTTAAAATAAATGAAAAATAAAATTAATAAACTGATAACTAAAATTAATAAATAAACCTATTAAATAAAATTTGGCTCCACATATAATGTATTTGACTCTTATACTCCAGCAGTGGACATGATTTTAGCATATGAAGGAGGAAGATCAACAGTCAAAGGATCAGCTACAGATTTCAGGCAGGAAAATCAGCATCAATAAACCAATTTCCAGAATTGAAGGCAGAGAATTTTCCAACAGTTTCATGTTTCCTGCAACAAAATAGAAATATTATTTATCTTTAGTTTCTATTTTAGGATTTTATCGCAGGAAAAGTGTAATAGTTCAGGATTATGTTTCCTATATAATGTTTGATTTGTAATGTAAAAGAGGTTGTTTTTTGATGCCAAAACCCTGAGATTTATTTGTAAAGTTTGCTGTTACAGAGAGGTAAAACTTAATATTGAAGGTTTCTGGCTTCAGTTTTATGACAAAACTTGTTCGCATGTTTGTGCTTCCAATATTACATATCTTTTTTTGCTTATGTTTGAGGTTGTATAGAACACTGGGCAAGGCTAGGTTGAGTATCAACCTCCCTAACAACCTACCTACCGCATTGTTATGTTCTTTACTAAGTAGATCATGGTGACAATGTGTCACCGCTGATCCCTCTAAATCAATAAATGGCTACTTCTGTACAAATTCTTAAATGTATTGTTGTTTGCTGTAGAGATCCTTATACACGTTTCTGTTCTTAATCAGATAATTATACATCCAAGAAGGATATTTAATTGTTTAATTTCTCCTCCATTCCTCCATCAAAACCTTTCAAGCTATACCTTAAGATATGAGGCCAATCTATTGCTTGATAACATATATTAGGGCATGAACTGATGCGCGCCCCTCTGCTAGGTTCCCGCTGCCGCCTGCGACTTTGTTTCGGCCCTCGGCCTCTCGGCATGGCCCCTTTGGAGGTTCCACCAGAGGAGGCAGTTCTTTAGCAAGCCTTCTCCGACTTGGTCAGGTTTTTACCTCCATATCGAACTCGTCCCACAGTTTCGAAATTTGTGAAAAAACTTGATGGGTTGTAGGAAGTTTCTTTACCTCCAACCTTGCCTCGCATGGCTGCCCTTGGTTTGGCAGAAAGAGGTCTTATTGGACAATTTATAGGACTCTGGCCCTCTCCAAAAGCAGTGCAGAGATGGGTGGAAAGGAACTGGTCAGATAAAACACAAGGGAAAATCTCTATTAGATTTTGTGGGAAAGGATATTTTACCTTTCATTTTGAAACAAAAGAAGATAAGGACTTAATCTTCCGTAATGGGCATTATTTCATGGATTCCAGAGGATTATATCTCAACAAATGGACTCCGGACTTTGATCTGGAGTTGGACATACCTAGTGCTGTTCCTATTTGGGTCCGGCTTCCTCACCTCCCCCTTCACTGTTGGGGAGATGAATCAATTCGTGCTATTGGAAATGCTGTAGGGAAATACATTGACAGGAGTGAACTTAAAGACAACATGCAGGCTTGTGCTCGCATCTGTGTAGAAGTCGATTTGGGCAAAGGACTGCCAGAAGCCATCAAGCTCAAGGTTGATGATTGGACTCATATTCAAGAACTTGATTACGAGCAGATCCCTTTCAAGTGCAAGATATGTCATGAATACAGCCACTTTGCTAATCATTGTACTAAACTACATGATGTTGAAAACACTCCACAAGAAGAGCAATGGGAAATAGTTAAAAAAAAAGTGGCCCCTAACCCCAAACCATCTCATGAAGCTGGCACATCTTCTCGACTTCCCCCTAATCCTCCACCCTCATCATCCCATCCTTCCTTCCTCCCTGATCGCTAGCCTGATCCTCTACCCTCCTCTCCTTCCTCCAATGATCAATCCCTTCCACATCCTCTCTCCTCCTGAGGACACCCCCACTCCTGTGATTCAATCTGACCCTTCAGATTCCCCCCTCCCTTTGATCATCTCTTCCTCCCTCCCACTTGACCCCCCCCCTCAGAATCACTAGAAGCAACTCTAAGGAGCATGGTGCCACCCATGACAATCAAAAGAAGCCTGGAAGAAAATCAGCCAAACAACACAGAGATGAAAATGCGCAGAAAGATATAGCAATGGGTCTTCAGAACTCCATAGAGTCCTATATCTTAGGACAAATTGACAAGGACTTAGTAAACAAGGACCAGGGAGGGAGAGCAACTCCTCGCAACCCTCATTTGAAATGATGAAAGTACTCTCATGGAACAACAGGGGATTAGGGCACCCCTCCAAAGCAAATGTGTCTTAAAAGACCTAATAAATTAGGAGAAACCAGATATTGTTTTACTACAAGAAACAAATTAGGGACAGCTGGAAATGAACAAAATTATTGAGCAGTATAAGCAATACAAAGGAAGTGTTTGTGAATCCAGAGGAGCCTCACGAGGAATTGCTACGCTCTGGCATCAAGCTAAATGGAACAATAAAACAAAAATGATAGAACAACACTGGATCAAGATTGTCTTGAAGAACAACATGAGCAACCAACAACTAGTCATCTACAATGTCTATGCTACGAATCATTATAGGGATAAGGAGCTTTGCTGGGACTCTCTCAACAACAACATAGCGGAAGAAGATAACAGCAACATAATTTTAGGAGGAGATTTAAATCTCATCCTGCATGCTAATGAAAAACGCGGAGGCAGCTTCTCCCCAGATCCTTTTAGAAACCAACTGGAGAATATAATGCAGCATGGTGATCTTGTTGATATAATCCCAAAGAAATTCGCAAATTCACCTGGAGTAACCGTAGGTTGGGGAAAAGCAATATTATGGAAAGACTTGATCAAGTTCTGGTGAATGTAACCCTTCTATCCACCTTTACAACTATTCATGCCTCCATTCTACCCTTTGCAGCTTCAGACCATTATCCCACCACTTTAACCCTCAAATCTCATTGCCCTCTGGGCCCTCTTCCCTTCAAATACAACTCTTTATGGAATGACATTGCGACAGCCAAAGAATTGATCCAACAAACCTGGCGACAACACATTTAAGGTTCTCCAAGTTTCATTTGGGAAAACAAACTTAGGAATGTAAAGAATGCTCTCAAGGATTGGGCAAAAACTCACTACAAAGAGTTGGAAACGAAGAAAAGAGAAGTGAAAGCTAAAATTGAAGATCTCCATCACACAATGGAAAAGCAAGAGTACCATCAAGCAGAAAAAAATTAGGAAGAAAATCTCTACAGTCAGCTATATAGCATCAGAAGAGAAGAGGAAGAGAAATGGCGAATTAAATTGAGACAACTTTGGTTGAAGAGCGGAGACATGAATACGACTTTCTTCCACAAGCAAGCCACCGTTCGAAAAATCAGAAATAACATAGCAACTATCACGGATAGCACAGGCAATCAGCAAAACAATCAAGTTGCCATCAAACAAGCCGCCTCAGAACATTTCAAAGAACTCCTAACTGAAAAAGGAAAAGAATAAGACTATGCTGATCTTGTACAACATATGCCAAATAAGATCACTGCAGAAATGAATGAAAGACTAAGCAAAGAGATAGAGGTAGAAGAAATCAAAGGAGCCATCTGGGCCCTTCAGCCAGACAAAGCACCAAACCAGATGGCTTCCCAATCTGTTTCTATAGGGAGTAGCGGGAAACTATTATAAAGGATCTCATCAAATTATTCAAATGGATTCAGCGGAAAAACAAAATGGGAGGTTATACAAATTCAACCCATCTAGCCCTCATCCCCAAGGAGAATCAACCCTCTAACTTCTCCTGTTTCTGCCCCGTATCGCTTTGCAATTCCTCTAATAAAATCTTTACCAAAATCCTAGCAACTTGCCTCAAGCCTTTATTGCCAATGCTTATATCTGAAAATCAAGGTGGCTTCATGGCAAACATGCAAATTTTAGACTCCATCCTCCTAGTTCAAGAAGCCATTCACTCAAGCCATACTAGGAACAAAAAAGGATTCATCCTGAAATTAGATTTGGCGAATGCCTTTGACAGGGTCAGACACTTTTTTTTGTTTGCTACTCTCCAAAAAATGGGCGTTGCCTCTTCATTTTTCGACCTCATTAGAGCATGCATCACTGGACTTTGGATAGCTCCCCTTGTTAACGGCAGGCCTGGCCCTACCTTTCAATCTTCTAAAGGATTGAGGCAAGGCTGTCCTCTTTCTCCCTACTTATTTATCTTAATGGTTGAGTCCTTCAGTTGCGCCCTTGATCACAAGCGGCATGCAGGTCTCATTACTGGCATCAAATTTGAAGATGGAGTCAAAAATATCGATCACTCTCAATTTGCTGATGACACCCTGCTAATAGGAGGAGTGTCTGCAACCATAACTCGAAGATTCAAAGCTCTTTTGGACAAATACATGAGATATTATGGGGGCATGATAAATCATCTGAAAAGTTGCATTTATGGCTGGCATGCCTCAGCTCAAACTCTTCAAAACATAGCCAACATCTTTGGGGTGCCTTGCAAATTAAATTGGGACCATTTCAGCGATTTGGGAATGCCAGTGAGTATAGGACCCACAAGCACTGAAATATGGGAAACAACTCTTGATGAATTGAAAAGAAAAGTTCAGAAGTGGGGATCCACTTGGCTTAATCCAGCAAGCCGATTGGTTATCCTTAAATCAAGCCTCTCGTCTCTTCTTCTGTATCAGTTCTCCCTTGTACAGGTCCCAGCCACCTTTCATCACAAAATGGAAAGTATCCTTAGGTATTTCCTATGGCAGGGAGGGAAAAATGAAAAACAAAAAAATTTAACTTGGTAAGTTGGAAGCAAGTTATCCAAAGCCAGGAAAAAGGAGGACTTGGAATCAGATCTCCAATGCTTACAAACTTAGCCTTTGGTGGCAAGATAGTATGGAGATTTATCGAGGAACAACAAGCTTGGTGGAAAAAAGTTTTTGAAGCCAAATATCTTAGCAACCTAAGGCAGCAACCTCTAGCAAGTGAAATACCCGCCCGATGTAGCACAAGAATTTGGAAACTTTGCAAAAAATTTATCTCCTTCATGGCACAAAATGTCTCTAAGGTCCCCAAAGGTGGCAACAAAATCAATATTGGAGCAGATAAGATTATGGAGAACCAGCCAATTAGCAGCCAGCCAGGTATGGATCAAATTCTCCTCTTTCTTCAAAGCAAAGGAATACACCGCTTAAATCAAATTTCTCAATGGGATATAAATTCTTAGGCATGGAAGGGATGGAGCTTCTCTCCCATCCCTGAAAATCTCAAAGAGAACCTTGACACTTTTCAGATCCATCTTCCCAACACTGCTCCTATTATAAAAAATGGCATTGATGGTTTCCGATGGGATCCCACTAGCTCTAGTTACTCAATTCAAGCTGGTTATCATTATTTGTGTAGCAGTGACTATCCGGCTCCTCCATGGATGCATTGGAAAACAATATGGAAATTTGAGGCCATCCCTAAAGTAAAATTCTTCATATGGACCCTCCTAAAAGGGAAAACCCTTACCTCAGATAATTTGCAAAGGAGAGGTATTGTGGGGCCCTCCCGATGCCCAAATTGTCAAGAGGCAGAAGAAACTATCCAACACCTATTCATTTCATGCCCCTTTGCAATCTCTTGCTGGAATGGCATTGCCCCTAATGGCCCTCTCACCTGGAACTCTCAGTTATCCATTGGTGAAATCTTAAACAATTGGAAGAAGAGCTACCCTTTGCAGCCCAAGAAAAATAATATCGCTAAGAGCATGTGGGATGCCCTCCCATATGCACTCTTATGGAAAATTTGGCTCACTAGGAATCGCAAGGTTTCTAGAGATCAGGAGACCTTAACTAGACAATTATGTAGCAAGGCTAAAAGTCTAGCGATAGAAACCATTGCTGCCAAGAACACAAAGAAAATTGATATTGCTAGCCTTTGCGTAGAAGAAAGAGACTTTATCAGGAGCTTGATACACAAGAGTAAGAACCTTCCAACAACAAGCATTTACAACAATCCTACCAACACTCTTTGCCACAGGTGGAAAATCAGAATTAAGCAGGATGAATTTATAGAATGGCTTCGGAACAACAACTCTCACTCCCTTTTCTTTGATGGTGCCTCCAAATCAAACCCGGGAGCGGTAGGGGCAGGGGGAGTAATCTATAACCCCAATGGAGACCCCTTAGTCACCTTTGAGTGGGGATTGGGAAATCTTTCTAATAACAGAGCAGAGGCACTGGCGCTCTATCAAGGCCTTCTCCAGCTTGAAAATCTTGGAATCAAGAAAGCGTTGGTATATGGAGACTCTGCTGTCATTATCAACCTTATGAACAACAAGCGCAAAGCCTCCAACACTTTCATTCAACAAACCATTAGCATATGCCAAACCATAATTAGCCAAAATTGGGATCTTAAATTCTTCCATATTCTCCGCATCATCAACAAAGAAGCAGATAAACTTGCTAGTCAAGCGTGCATCCGAACTAAAGGGAATATCCTTTGCAACAATGAGGATCTTTTTCAACATCTCCCCTGATCTACCTCATGATTTGTGACAATCCTCTAAAGTTTGAATATTGTGGAACTTCAAGATGTATCCTGACAAGATCCAAGGCAATCCCGATGTGGTCAATTCTCTGTCATCGAATATCTTACTTCTTAATCCTGCAGCCTTCACAACTCTATTGGGATTTGGTCGCCCTTGTGAAATCCGTGATTCCTCCATCTCTCATCACGTGATTCTGTCCTCCCCCTCTTGTGGCCCGCTCACCATAAATATCTGGGCGCTATTTCCTCGTCTCCACGCCTTCTGATCTATGAGAGCTTGCTCTTTCGCTGCCATGCTCATCCTCTTCCAAAGTTGCTCCTCAGCACCTGTATCTTGTGCTAGTTCCCCCCGCTTTCGTTCTCCAACCCTGAGTATTCCTCTCGGTTGCCTTGTTTTTTTGTTCACCTTTTGTAGCGACCCCTCCTTCGCTCCATTCCTTGCTTCCGCTCATCCTTCTATGCCATTCCTCAATCCATCTTTCATTCCAGCGCTCCCCCTCAAGCACCAGCAGTTGAGGACCGCTTCTTCTATATTAAAGTATTGTCTTTTGTCAATCTGTAATCTATCTATTGCCCCTACATTCTCCCTTCTTTCCAGTTGCTTACTTGCTCCTCCCGATTGTATTCCCTATTCAGAAAGTCATCATCGCTCTCCTCTCTTTCCCCTGAGCGCTCATCTCTCCCCCTCCTCTGTTCCAATGATCTTCTGTCCCGACACATTCCTTATAACAGTTGGACCAGTTATTTCTTGGTGCAATAAATCTCTGCTTCCCACGTATCGTCAGGACAAAGCCAAGGACTCTCAGATGGCTCGTAGTGAAGTCTGCTTGCATTGCCGGGACCTCGAGGAAGAGCTTGAGCAGATTAGAGCCCACCAACGTGTTCTGGATGAAAAAAATGATTCATCCACTCAGTAAATCAATGCAAAATATGAAGCTGATTTAAATGATTAAATCTTTTTCTCCACCGTGTCTCCTCCTTGCAGGAACAATTCAATGCCTTATCCAATATTTGCGCTCATGTTCAAGAA
The DNA here is from genome assembly GCA_000404065.3 of Pinus taeda. NCBI lineage: Eukaryota > Viridiplantae > Streptophyta > Pinopsida > Pinales > Pinaceae > Pinus > Pinus taeda. The sequence goes on along the minus strand of APFE030890700.1, from coordinate 72,503 downwards.
TCAATATATATACTCAAATTCATGCTGGAGAAGTTCAATGCTCCAAGCACTAGCTCATCCAGCTTCAAGATCGGTGAAGTGGACAACAAGCCGGATGAGTCTACTGCTCGTCAGATTAGCCACATCAATATAGACTTGGATGTTTTATAAAGTCTGTCTTCTCTTATTTCAGTTTGTCAGAATCTATTCTTGTGCTTGTTTCCTTCAAGTCAGAAATGACAATAGTTTAGGGGAATCTTGTAATGCAATCCGTCTTCAAGCTTAGCCTACGAGCTCTACTCATGTAACTTAGGAGCTTCGCCTCCCAAACTTTTTTGAAATATAATCAGCAACCGACTTTGTTTAAATTAAAAAAAAAACCTTTCAAAGTTTCAAGCTAGGTTTTTCTGTCATAGCTAAATGTTGGCACTTGGATCAGGCCTATGCAAGAGAGGGCTTTGTTTGTGAGCAGGGATTTGTGACTCATCAACAACCACCTATACAACAAATCCTAGATCTGGACGTTGTGCTTCATAGGCTGCTATCCAGTTATAGTGAACAACAAAAAGCCTCGTAATATTTAGGGAGCCCCCTCTAGCTCGAGGGTTAACTTGAACCTAAAGATTGGTTGAGTTGGTTTCTCAGCGTAGTTTCGCAAACAAGAACTGTCTTCGAGAAATAGTTGCAACATGATGGAAGAATCTCATAGGCTATAACTCATCAACATTAAATTTAGCATGACTACCACTACTCTCTTTTGGATCCTCCTCTTTTGTATCCGATGTAATCTCTGCATTCGCTGGTGTGGAGGATGACCCCTCAAGAGTATCTCCATCATCAAAAGTGATACGTTCTAGCACTGGCTCAACACTGCGGTCCAAACCCATATCATCAAGAAACCCATCCCACATCTTTGTTGTTCCCTTCAACCACTTCTCCTTTTGCCTGTAAATAAGATGAAGATTGGTGTGCACATACACCATTGTCCCTACCCTGGATTGCTAAAGCATGCTCTTCTTCAAACTATACAGATTCGCATATGTGCCCCAATTCCTCTTGCAACGAGAGGATGAATTAACTTGAGAAAGGAGCCTCATGGCTAATTTCTATAGAGGAGGGAATGTTGCCCCATGAGTTTCCCACCAAGCATCACCCCGTTGTCTCTAATCACATCATAGCTTGCAAATCTCCCAGTGCCAATGGAAAACTTTGGAAAGGCATCCTCTGCCTCATCAAGGAATTCTTTATCCTAAAATATGCATCTCAATGCATCCTTCCTCCCTTGTGAAATCTCACCATCCATGTGAGGAGGGAATGTATGTGAAGGTCAACCATTGAGCTACTCATTACTGTAGTATTTGTTGAAATTTTAGTATAGCTAGGACTAGAATAGTTTTTCACAATTGATAACTACTTCTATTGATGCAATCAATTCCTTCTTTATACTTTAATCAACAAGTAGCTATACATGAAAAACTTCAACCATTCAATTCTTCAATAAGAGCAGTATATAGAGATCACAATAGACAATGAACAATAAGAGACAAGTTACTTCAAGATTAGGCTCATAGCCAGGGCAAAACCCATAAGGGGAAAACCTAAAATTTCTTTCCTTATGACAGAGAGATTTTGTCCATCAAAATTCCATCAAAATTGTTCCAACAAATCCAAATTAGTCCTCAATGAGAAATACCAGTCAAAGTTTGTTAGTATAGAGAGAAAGATCAACTTCAATTAGTCTGCACAACAAGGACAAAATTCAGGGCTATGATAACTATAATAAGAGGTTGAAAATAGTAATGAAGTCACCACAAAAAGGTCAACGAATTGTCCACAAAAGGCTTGGCCAAAAACCATAGTCAATATATTTGGTCAATGTAGGTCAATGTCCAATGAGAGGCAATAATTATAGTCAACAAAACTCTGAAGTCCTTGGCCTCCAAAATGATGTAGAACAAAGCTCAAACAAATGTAATGATGCCCAAGACAAGTCAAACCAAATCAAAAGAAACCCTTTCCTCTTCCTTCACGTGTATGGTATTGCTTTGTGAAGTTGCAGATCGAACTTGTTATGAATTGGTGTCCAAATGAATGCCAACGAGCTCATATATATGTGTCACATGTGGGCTAATTAGCTCTAATGGAGCCGACTGGTTGCGCTTTTGAGGTCGACTTGTAGATGACAAAAGATAAATATCTCCTTTGTTTCGCAATGAAAAATGCCGACCTTAGCTGCATAATTTTTCAACAGTATTTTGGATTCAATGAGTGAGCCAAGCAATGCCAAGGCGTGTAATTCTTGTCCCACCTGTTGACAAGAATATCCTGTATGGTGCTGAAGAATGCCTCTGTTGATATCTCATACTCAGGGCACTCAACTTGAAAAATAATGGCCACCACAAACTCAATCATGGAATCCCACCCCTCAGAAGCCTCTCTTAGGAAGGGTTGGTTTGTGTTTGCAAATCTTAACAAAGCAATGAGAGGATCCATGATCTTAATAATAAGATCTATGCTCTCCCACCAAGCATTATCTAGCACTATATTCTGGACTCTTTTGAGGTTGCTTGATCTATCTTTCTCCAAAAAAGACCAAAAATTTGAAATAACCATGGCCCTGAGAGTGGTCTTGACCTCCCTCAACCTCCTTAACATGATGAATGTGGAGGAAAACCATGTATGTACAATCTTCAACAGTGATAGATGTGTATACCCTTTGTAGATTGTGAGGGCATTGGTCTTTTTGAGCCGAGAGGCTTATTCTGCAACCTAGTATAAAGACAATGTGTAAGTATGTCCGTGCTCAATTTTGAGTTTACACATGTCCCTTAAAAACAATACTTTAAATAAAAAAACACTATGGGCTACAATAAAAACATAAATGATGTAGTTTTAATTAAAAGCATTATAAAACATCAATAACCTCATTCTCATTGTGCTCACTTGGTTTATTATTATTATTACAATCCAGTATAAAAAAGATGATGTAAAAATATTTCACTCGCTCTTGGAGTTATAAATAAAATATTTCTATCCCTATGTTAAATAATATAATTTATAAAAATTAAAAAAACTTCTATTACCCTTATAAATATTTCAATATAGAAGTTAAATAAATCGTTTGAATATTCATATTAACTAATATATTTAATATGTGTGTTAATGTTGACGTTAGTAAAATATTTCAGTTCTCTAAATTAACACAAGTGAGGGAAATTGGCAAACACAAGTGAGGGAAATTGGTCCAAAGCTGGCTTTGAGCAGTGCGTGGGGTTGTTTTTCAGCAGACACGTCACAGAATCCACTAGTGTCCACTAATATAGCTAAAATAGGTCAACGGGGCTAGGAATAAAATTATAAAAGTGATTAGTAAGCAATAAGTAGTGCCAAGAGCTCCTCTGGAAATGAGAAATCAAAATCTAACACATACATTTGGGAAAGAGTAGACAATAAGAAAGGGAGGTGGTGAACCCTCGAAAGCTTTGCAAATGAGCGTATGGAAAATGCTACCAAAAGGGTTTGTTAGGTTTGATCTGTTGTGCCCCACAGCCACCCATTAGCTGGACCTCCATTTGTGTGGTAATTTTTTAATCAGGTACATGCCTGTCAATCAATATCCTCATGTTTGAAGAAATCTATTAAACTATATTTGCTTCTTGCTTGCCAAAAAACATTTAGTGTATCAGTAGTAAGATTTTAGGCAATTTTTGTTGCCTCTCTACCTGACCATGGTTTTGGCAATTATTTTATAATATTGCAATTAATAATATTCAAATTTCAAAACCTTATAAAACTGAGTAAAGGTTCATGGATGAAAACACCATGTTTTGAGGGTAAGCAGGATTCTATTGTCAACTCTGTTTCTCCGTGGAATCTGATTTTGAAAGGCGTCGATCCTAAAATTTGATGTGATTTATCCGGAAGAGTTTTGCTTTAGTATTATGTTATAAAACATCTATTTTTCATAATGCATGCTTATATGTGTTGTATCCCTCTTGTCTTAAAAAAATTGATGTCCACATCCTTTGCACTAAGGTAAGGAATGTATAATCCTTACCCACCATTTATGGAAAACTATTCTTGGAAAGGAAAAATTTGATTTAGTGACAGAAATTTATTTTGTTACAGTGCAATAAGGAGGAGATATTATCATCTGATCTTGGCCTTAAACAAAGTAAACAACCAACAGAATTCTTCTGCAAGACATTGACTGCAAGTGATACAAGCACCCATGGTGGCTTCTCAGTTCCTCGTCGTGCTGCTGAGAAAGTGTTTCCTCCACTTGTATGTTACTCAATTGTGCTCTAAATTAAGATCTTCGAAATATTATCATTCTTGAATGTCTATCTTTGAGTGTCTTTTGGAACCAACTTATGATGTTTTGTCATTGTGATTTCATGTGTCAGGATTTTTCAATGCAACCGCCAGCTCAAGAGCTCATGGCGCGAGATTTGCATGACAATGTCTGGACATTTAGACATATCTATCGTGGTAGGCATAATTGAGTTTTAAGTGGTTAATTGGGCATGTGAAGATTGATCTATTTGACAGTTTGAACTCAAATTGGTATTTATTGGAGGATTTGTAAAGTTGCAGGCTGGATATTTCTTCCTTGTGAGATTTCTGGAGTTAAATTGTCTTCTTCCTTATATGTGTAATTGTTGTCTTTGAGATTACAGACAGAATTCTAAGTTCAAAATCAAGTTTAGTTGCAAGTCATGTGACTGTTTTCTCCTCCTTGTTTGTTCAGGTTTGTGGGTTTATAGTGAACTTTTATATTTCCATTAATTTGTGCATATTGTCTTTGTCAGGTCAGCCAAAAAGGCATCTTCTAACAACAGGATGGAGTGTATTTGTCAGTGCAAAGAGACTTGTTGCTGGTGATTCTGTTGTTTTTATAAGGTACTATTCACTTGAAGTTGCAATTTTTCAATCAATTTTCTTTTACTGAGAACCGTGGATGGATGCAACGACTATGGGATCTTTCTTTCCTAATTTGTAGCTTCTTTTAATGTGTCTATCTCTGTGTCATGTTCCCTCTACCTCCAAATTCGAGGAAATATAGAAGGTGGTTCATTCACAGATAATCCCTTTAGTTTAACTTTATAGTGGATGTGTGCCTTGGATATGCTGGTGTTAATCTAGAAATTCTACAATAGGGGTGAGCATTAGTATTACCTTATTTGGAAGAATCAGTTTTATATACAACAGAGTCGGGCACATCTTTTGCCACTTGCTGCAAATTTGGAACAGCTAACCTTGACGTAGTAATATCTGCAATAAGTGCAACTTTACAAGTTATCTTGTCATTTTAAGACTCCAAGCTTATTTGCAATTTTGTTTCAGTGCTTTTTCGATGCTGCAGCTCACATGGACTATTACTTTTCTTTTTTAGTGAACTGCTCATCGATATTTTCTGTGTTTTCCTCATCATAAACAGGGATGAGAAATCACAACTACTACTGGGTATCAGACGTGCAAATCGGCAGCAAACATCTATGCCATTGTCTGTTTTGTCTACTGATAGTATGCATATTGGCGTTCTTGCAGCAGCAGCTCATGCTGCTGCAAACCAAAGTCCATTTACTGTATTTTACAATCCCAGGTCTGTAGGAGCTACCATTGCCATGATATTTTGATCTAAAAAATTCTGCTGGTTGGTTTCAGATGTACTTGAATGGTTTAATCTATAACAGGACAAGCCCTTCAGAGTTTGTAGTTCCCTTAGCAAAGTACAACAAGGCAGTGTATGGTACTCAGGTTTCAGTTGGCATGCACTTCAGAATGATGTTTGAAACTGAGGAGTCCAGTGTACGCAGGTAATTTTGCTTTTCAGTTTATTTTACAATGTGCAATTTTTAATGCTCCACTGCGATGCAGAATTCTCTGTCTATTTTTGAGAAATGTCCAAATGCTTTGTGTGTGAACAAGTTGATAGAGATTTCCAGAATTGATGGATGGTTTAGACTTCCCTTGCATACCTACCATATTATGTGTTTAGTATTTATTCAATGTATTTGGAAATTTCAGACTATTTAATAGCGGGCAACATTTAAGGCCAACTGTGTCACAAATTTTTCTCTTAATTTATTTTCAAATATCAAATGCTTGGTCTGTCTAAAGAAGGGGATGGATTTGATCAGAATTGATTGGTGGTTTGGAATTTCTTTTGACACAATATTATGTGTTTAATATTCATTCAATATATTTATACATATAATTAGCAATTGACAAATATGCTGCTTCATCAAAAAATGCAGTTAAAACTAGCAGAATATGCTACAACAAGCTCTGTTCATCAAATGTGAAAGAGCGAGGAAATTGTGCTGTAATTTGTAAACGTGATAATTGCTGCCAAACTATACATATTAGAATTAAAGTGATGAGAATGTTGGAGGGTACCTGTCACAAAAACATACAGTGAAACACAATGTTCTCATAGAGGTTGCCGGGTATAATATTTCCTTTATTGTAAAACATTATTTTCTCAAGACAACTCATCTGGCCTATTCTACGAATCTCCACTACCAGATCTCAAGACCATCTGGTTTTGATCGTTGCATGATGATGTCCTTTTGTTGGCATTGGCCTTCGTGGAGCTTTAATCATGGCCAGGGATAGGGAGGTTCTGTGGTTGGATTAACCGCCTGGATTTGTTCTACGATAATTCTTTTTTGGTAGAGATCCAATTAACGTATGTGTGGATTACATGCATGCTTCCTGGTAGGGTACTTGGATTTTGTTCATGACCGTTGTCTAAGGAGGCGATGTTTTCCCCCAGAAAACAATGGAAATTCTGGCACTTGGCAAAATTCGGTGGAAATTTTTGGAAATCTGGGTTACAGCTGTCAAGTTTCAGGTTTTGGGTGCCCCAGGGGTTTTGGATAGTGCTGAATCCATTTCCACCATAAAAAAACGATTCAAATACTTCCATGGTCGGATTTTTTGAAGAAAAGAAAAAAGCCGGATTCCGACAAAAAATGGCCACCCAGGCGAAATTGTCGCCTTGATAGGCAATGCCTTTGTTCATATATGCTCTATCTCTATCTGGGAATGTTGCATGCTTACGGGTTTGGCTTACTAATGCTCTCCTAGATGCTGGATGGAGGACCTTTAATCATGACCAGGGATTGGGAAGTACTGTGCTTGGATTAGCCACGTAGAGGTTTTCTACAATAATTCTCTTCAGGCAGAGATCCAGATAACGTGTGTGGATTACCTGCATGCTTGCTGGTAGGATACTTGGATTTTGTTTCATGTATGCTCTATCTCTCTCCGGGGATGATGCACACTTATGGGACTGGTTTACTAATGCTCTCCTAGATGCTGAATTTATACTCACTGGTAACTTTAATATTGTTGAGTGGCCAGAGAAATAGGGAAGGTGGGTTAACTTCTATGATTCCAGGCGAAAAGGTGCCTATGTAAATGGATTAACTTTGATTTTTGGGACTGGTCCACTTGGTCTAACAGAAGGAGAGTGGAAGATAGAGTTCATGCTAGGTTGGACATGATATATACTCGTAAGGAGCTGTTTTCCTTTTCCCATTCTAGTGTATAAAGTGTAGGTATTTTCTCCCAACATATAGGCTCCAATGAAATTCCTTAATCTCAATTGACATTTGCAGATTAAGGATCTTCCCATCACATTTCTCTGCAGATTGATGTTGCACATCTTGAATTTGAGCATTGTTGTATTTTGATTGCTTGAGTCTAGATTATGGAGTTGTGGCCATAAGGGGAGATTGGGTGGCAACAGTTAGGGGGATGGTCAATTTTCTTCAAGGGTGGTGGAAGATGGTGGCATGGTTTAAGAGAATGAGAGAATCTAAAAGACCAGGAATACGTTGAAATATGCATGTTACTTGACGAGGGTATTCATAATTTCACTTCAGAAGAAGAATCAACAAATGGGGAGCACATTCTTAGGTCAATGGAGGAATAATATTCTCAAGTAGCTATAAAATCTGAGCTTGGTTTCATTGGTTGAAAACGCGGCGATGAACCCTTGTACTAATGTTTTATTATCTTTTTGATGGAGGAATAACGTTCTCAGTGTTAGAGAATCTAGGGCAAAGTAGTGCCCTTGTACTAATATTTTATTATCTTTTCTGATGGAGGAATAACGTTCTCAGTGTTAGAGAATCTAGGGCAAAGTAGTGTTGTGATGATTCTCTGTGACTTGATAACAATTTGTGAAGTCTTTTTACTTTTCTTGTTAGCTTGTTCTTCTTCTTCTTCTTCTTATTATTAGTGCATATGTGTGTGCTTCATCAAACTGCTATCAAAACAAAATAACAAGAACACAAAATTTGGCTCTCTGCCAGGGACAAATCCTCTCCAACCTTGAGAGGAAAACCCTTTGTAAGATTTCTCTTATTAAAGCTTCATATTTGAACAACTGCCAAACCATAGACCCTTGACTAGGATATCCTCCAAGCATAAGTCAAATCCTTCCTCTTTCTGCACTGTTACTTCCGGCATATCTTTCAGCACTTAGTCTTCCAGCACTTCGTCTTCCAATTAGAGTCCTTTTTCACCTCAGAGAGATGGGCTCTTGTAAGTTCTTGGAGGCTTGATCTTTCACCCAAACAAAGGACTGTTAGCTGTTGTCATCCTCTTACTGCACCTCGCACCTGTGACTGTTTCTAGCCCTAGAAACAGTCCTCTTCTTCCTCGGTTGTGTTTCTCCTTCCTTCGTTTGTGATGCTACCTTCAACACTGGAGTATGAGGCCTTTGTAGGTCTAGTTACTAGCCTAAACCATAAATAATATGTCACTGCAACTTTACTGCTGATCTGGCTGCAGTCTGTCCCTTATTCCTTTGCACGTGTGGCTGTAGCTGCTTCAGAAATGGTCAACTTACCTTCGCTGTTCTGTCTCCTTAACTAGCTGCCTTCGTTACCCTTTTTCTGCCCTTGTCTTCGTCTTTTTAGCCATTCTCTTGTATGTGGATTTCAGTGTCAAGTGTGTGTTATCTTTTGGAGTGGACAACCTCTATAAATAGAGGTCTGTCCCTCCAATTAAGCCGACATGACTGGCTGCCTTTAGGCCGACTTACAGTTTGCATTATAATTCAATTGTTACCCATTGTTTTGCTGCTTGTAGACTTTGTTGCTGCTAGGAGAGGATTTGACCATGATTGGAGGTGTTCCCTTGACCTTGTATGATGTCATACATGATGTAACATGCCCTCAAAGGGGGTCTTATCATAATTACATTTTGACTTTGACTCTCTAGAAGCACTTCAAAATGTGTTTGTCCTATTTTCAATGAGCAAGAAACTCATTGACAAATCTTATCAAAATAAATTTTCTTTTCTTGAATAAGTACAAATATCAAAATTATATTTATGAAGACCGAACCTAGTTACATTTTCTCCAGCAATCAGGTAGCTATAAAATTTGAGCTTGGTTTTATTGGTTGAAAAGAAGGTATGAATGTTGAGAAATCTATAGGGCTGCAATTAGGATGATTTCTCTTATACTTGATAATTGCTTGTGGTGTATTTTTATGTTTTTTTGGTTATAAATTTCTTCACTTATTATTACGTTGTTCTTATCATCAAACGACTACCAAAACATGAAGATCAATAGTACACAAGAACATAGGATGTAGGCTGCAAGCTAGAGGCAAAACTTCTCTATGTGAGGAAAACCCACAAATCTCTTCTCTTCTTATAGATTCTTCAAATGACAAATTCCAAGACCTCTAGACCAAGACCAATACCCTTCCAAGACTAAGCCAGACTTTCTTGATGATGTACTTCTTCTATCCAAGTCAAACTCAGTCATGGTGGCATGGTTTAAGAGAATGAGAGAATCTAAAGGATCAGAAATACGTTGAAATATGCATGTTACTTGACAAGGGTATTCATAATTTCACTTGACAAGAAGAATCAACAAATGGGGAGCACATTCTTAGATCGATGGAGGAATAATATTCTCAAGTAGCTATAAAATTTGAGCTTGGTTTCATTGGTTTAAAATGTGGCGATGAACCCCTTGTAGTAATGCTTTATTATCTTTTTGATGGAGGAATAACGTTCTCAGGTAGCTACAAAATTTGAGCTTGGTTTCATTGGTTGCAAAGAAGGTGATGAATGTTGAGAAATCTATAGGGTTGTAATTAGGATGAGTTCTCTTATGCTTGATTTCTCTTATTTTTACTTTTTCTTGATTATTAACTTCTTCACTTATTATTATGTTCTTATCGTCAAACAACTACCAAAACATGAAGATCAATAGTACACAATAACACAGGAGGTAGGTTGCAAGTCAGGGCCAAAACTTCTCCACTTGAGAGGAAAACCCACAAATCTCTTCTCTTCTTATAGATTCTTCAAATGACAAATTCCAAGACCTCTAGAACAAGATCAATACCCTTCCAAGACCAAGACAAACCTTCTTGATGATGTACTTCTATCCAAGTCAAACTCAGTCAAATCTCTTCCACCTGCACAACTTCGACCCCCAGTTACAAAATTTCAGCTTTCACTGCAGCTCTGAAATTTTTGGCCCCTACAACAGTTGCTGCTTCCACACGTGTGAGCGAAATTATGGCTTCCAAGGCTTTCTTTTTCCTTTGCATGGGTTGCTTCTCCTTATAGGGCTATAAGGTGACCTAAAAGTCCTTTCCTTGACCTTCTTTCTGCAACTGCAAAACCCTAGCCTTATCTTCGCACGAGAGAGTGAGAGAGAGAGAGAGAGAGAGAGAGAGAATTAACCCACAAACTTCGTCCTTCATCCTTCTATCTTTCTTCGCTTGCCTTTCTCTTGCCTTTTCTTTGCTTGGATGATGAGGAATGAGTGAGTGACATAGGAGGTTGAGTACTCTCCTATATATAGGCTTCCAAGGAGGACACAATGCCCTAATGAAGCCGACTTCTGAAGTTGCCATTCCGACTTGGTCTTGCAGGGGTATTTTGACACTTTAAAATGCAAAAATAATTCTTTTGACATGTTACAATGTGCCTAATGTTGAAGAATGTAATTAGGTTCGGTCTTCATAAATGTATTTGAGTCATTATGTAATGTACTTGTCAAAAGAATAAAGAATATTATTATTATTATTGGATCAATGACTTATTAAAACACGGGTTTCATGCTTGGGTCATCATTATATTAGTCAAAGTCCCCATAATGGACTCCTAAGATTAATATTGAGTCAATAGAGTCATTGTACAATTAAAGAGACCCTTCTTGGGCTTTGGAATCATGTAAAAAGGTTTATTATTGAGTAAAATATGATTTATGTAATCTCCACACCAAGTCGGCCTAATGGAGATGAAGTTGGCCTAAAGGACACCTGTTCGACATCACCTGGACCTTATAAAAGGAAGGAGATTGAATTCATTTGGAGCATCTCATCTCAAGCTAGTTCGATATCTCTATAGAAGCCAAAAAAAGTGCGAAGTGGATCAAGGAAGCCAAAAGGAGTGTGAGTTGGGTCAAGGTCAAAGAGAAGGAAGAAATCAAAGTTTTAGTGCTACTCTCTCTTGCTTTCGTGCTCTAGTTTGGGAGATCGAAGTCTTCCAAGTGTTGCTGCTGCCAGTTGTTGCTTGATCCCGTAGTTGTTGCATAGTCGAAGTTGCTGGGGTAGAAGTGCTGCTGCAAAGAGGTTGAAGATCTAGAAGGGTTGACTTGCGGTGGAGGGAAAGTTTGGTCTATGTCTAGGTTGAAGAGTTTCAAAGAAAACTATTGAAGGAAAAGAATTTTTGACTGGGTTTTCCCCTCGAGGGGGTTTTGCCTTGACATAGTGCCTACATATTGTGTCTTGTTTTTTTGTGATCTTCATACACACACAATATGGTAATTGCTTGATGAAAGGTAAGATAATAAAGAAGTAAAAGAAGCCAACATAACTCACAAGTAATAATCAAGAAAGAGGAATCAAACCCTAATCTACTTGCATTGATTTTTCAACATGGTATCAGAGCTAAGGTTAAGAAAGGTTGAAGATCACTTTGTTGGCTCAAAAGAAATGGAAATGGATTCTCCCTCTATGATAAACTATATGAAGGTCATCTACTACTTGTTCAACAAGGTCAAAACTCATGGGTTCTTGGCTGCTCTTACAGGTTCTCTTAGTGATGGCAATGCATGGATCATTGATAGTGGAGAATCAAGGCACATAACAAGAGAAAGTAAACAACTTCATACACTATCAAGGGAGCCATCTTCTCATGCAGTGGAATTGGGTGACAACAAAAACTATGTTGTTAAAGGCTTTGGATCAACATCGTTGAAGCTAGAAAATGGATTGAAGTTGAACCTCAACAACATACTATATGTTCCAGGTTTGAAAAAGAATTTGCTTTCTATTTCTTGTTTAGAAGATAAAGGGGATAGATTTGCTTTTGTTGATGGAAAAGTATTGGTTTGGTGAAAAGACTCTAGCATTGATAAAGTTAGGGTTAGTGGAGTTCATGAAGGAAGCCTTTATAGAGTTATTACACCACCTCCTCAAGCTTTGGTTCACATGGAGATCAACCCATTGAGCTATGGCATAAGAGGTATGGTCATCTACATTATAAGGTTATCTGTACTCTTAATTAATTGGTTCATGGCATCCCCAATAGGAAGTTAGATCATGAAGGTATGTGCAAGGGATGCTCTTTGGGAAAACATACAAGAAAGCCATTTCCTAATAGTGAAACTAGGTCTAAAGAAATATTAGACCTCATTCGTTTTGATGTGTGTGGGCCCATGTTTGATAAATCACTTTAAGGTCATCTCTACTATGTAACATTCATTGATGACCATTCTAGAAAGACATGGCTCTACCTTCTCAAAACAAAAGCCGAAGTATTTGAAAAGTTCAAGGAGTTTAGATTTGAAGTGGAAACCCGAACCGAAAGAAAGATAAAAAACTCTGAGGTCCGAAAATGGTGGTGAATACACTTCTAAGGAATTGATTGCACATTGTAAGGAAGCATGAATTAAGAGGGAGCTCATTGTTCCCTACTATCCCGAACAAAATGGGGTGATTGAAAGGAAGAACATGTCAATTGAAGAAGGCATTTGAACAATGCTCCTTGATCAAGACCTACCAAAATTCTTGTGGGGAGAAGCAACAATGCCAACCATGTACATTCGAAATAGAAGTCCTCAAAGAAGTCTTAATAATATAACACTTGAAGAAGTATTCACAGGAAAGACACCAAGTGTGGATCATCTTCGAATCTTTGGAAGTCTAGCATACATCCATATTCCAAAGGACAAGCGAAAGGAGTTGGATTCCACAAGTATCACGAGAATATTTGTTGGATATAGTCTCTCCTCAAAAGCATATAGAATCTACATTAAGGAAGGAAGACATATTGAAGTAAGCAAGGATGTCGTATTCGATGAAAATCAAGCCTACAAGAAATCAAAGGATATTCCTATTGATTCCGATGACGAAGAAGTTCCAATATTTGAAGAAGGAGAAGATCATTATGAAAACCATACTGCAAATCAAGAAGAAGGACCAAGTGAGCTTATTCAATATGTGATAATCCCAACCACAAGGAAAAGGCCAAATTGGTTAAAAGCTACATTAGAAGATGCTGAAGGACATGAAGCTGCGAAAGGAACCTTCAGGGAAAGTAAAAGACCGAAGAGATATTCTGGTTATGCTGGATATATGACGAAGTTAATTGAAGCTGAACCATCTATTGATTTGGGGTAGCATCAGATGTGCTCTAGCCACGAAATTTGGTGGAGAGGTTGCGGCACATGAGATCTCCAATACCTAGAAAGGGTTTGGGCAGATTTTAAACAGAGCAGGAGATATTAAAATAATTAATATTTTTAATGGAGTCCCTAAGTCGAAACTTGGGGAAAATAAAATATTAATGTGTATTAATATGAATCTGTGTTAGAATGGTCCAAAAGACATGGATCAAGCTAGATATAATCTTAGCCGTTGATTAGGGACTTAATTTCGACCGTTGAGATGTCAACAGGAAAAGTATAAGAGGAGGCTTGAGGGTCACTTGGAGAGTACACTAGATGATCAGTCGTTCTATTCTCTAGAGAGGGGTTTGCTAAGAGAGATAGAATCAATGATCAGGAGAGCAGCTGAGGGGCATTAAGTACAGAGAAACAGAGAAGGCAAAGATTGTGCCGGGAGAGCAGCGCAACAGCCAAGGAGGGTGATGCAGAGCCAACAAGGGATGATGCAGGGCCTTCTGGGGCTAACACAGGGCCAACGTGAGACAGAGAGGGGCTGACGAAATCCAGTTTGGGCAAACGCTGGGGTTGCAGAGCAATTTTGTGCTAAGGAGCTCCCGGAATGATTTTCTGGGGTTTCAGCCAGGAGATTTCTGTCAAACTGTGAGGTATAGCTGCTAAGGAAATTCTTTGTTGGGCAGGCCAATTTCGGCAGCCAGATTGTATTCTGATATTGCTTAATAAGAAAACCCTCAAATAGCTGCACTGGTTTTCCTGGATTGGGTTTTTCTGGGGAGATTGGTCCAAAAATAATGGTGTCATGTGGTGTGTTTGCTCTTGTTTCTTTTAGTTGCTAATCTGCAATATGTTGAGCATGCACTGATGTTTATTTTCAGTATTTACTTTGTAAATAACTTGTTAAAGAAAAATAACAAGTAGGTAGGAGTAAATAAGAAAAAGTGCATGAAGGGTTTCTAAACTAAGTAAACTTAGAAACTTCAACACCATCTACATTCAAGGAAGTTGCTCATCAAGAGGTTTGAAAGAAAGCGATGCAGGAAGAATATCAATCCACTATGAAGAATTGGGTTTGGGAAATCGTTCCTAGACCTAGTGGAAAATCGGTTTTCACCTCCAAATGGATCTATAAGATCAAACATGCTATTGATGGAAGTATAGACAAGTACAAAGCTAGATTCGTTGCAAGGGGTTTCTCTCAAAAGGAAGACATTGATTATGAAGAAACCTTTGCACCCACAACAAGGTACACTATCATTAGATCTTTGGTTTCATTGATTGCTACAATGGGTTGGAATATCCATCAAATGGATTTGAAGACCTTAGACCGCATTTTTGAATGGGACCATTGATGAGGAAGTGTATTTCGAACAACCCAAAGGCTTTGAAGTTAATGGCAGGGACTCACGTTTGTAGACTTAAGAAGGCCCTATATGGTTTGAAGCAAGCACCTAGGGCATGCTATGCAAGAATGGTTGCATATCTCCTTAGAATTGGGTTTGTAAAGAGTTCTGCTGATCCAAATATCTGCATCAAGGTCGTGAATAATGAGCCCATAATTATTCTACTATATGTGGATGATCTATTCGTCACAAGTGTGGAGCAAAGAATTCAAGATTGCAAGAAGATGTTGGAAGCTGAATTTGAAATGAATGATCTAGGATTGATACACTACTACCTGGGTCTAATAGTATGGCAGAAACTTGGGGAGATATATTTGGGGCAAGCAAAGTACATCATCTAGTTGTTGCAAGAATTCAGAATGATGGATTTCAAACCTACGATTACTCCTATGATCACCAATCTCAAGAAGTTGAGGGGCTCTGACTCAAGTCTCGTGGATCCTACCTCCTCTCATCAGTTGTTGGGCTCCCTAATGTAGTTGGTAAATACTAGGCCAGATATATGTTTTGCAGTAAACATTCTTAGTCAGTTTCAGTTGGAGCCTCGTAATGATCATTGGATAGTTGCCAAACACATATTTATTATTGAGGTATCTTTGTGGCACTACACATCATTGCCTAAAGTATGATAGTAAAGTAGTCAATCTAATTAGCTTCACAGATTCTGATTGGGGTGGCAGTGAGACCGATGGAAGGAGCACTACCGGAGGATGTTTAGTTTGGGAGCTGCTATGATCTCATGGATGAGCAAAAAGCAAGATCCTGTTGATTTAAGTAGTGCCGAGGTAGAATATGTGGCTGCATGTGAAGTAGGAAAGGAGGTTGTTTGGTTAAGGAAGCTTCTGACAGATTTGTTCGAGAAGTCTTTGGGTCTTACTGTGATTAATTGTGACAATCAAAGTTGTAGTAAAATGTTTGGAGATCCCGTGTTTCATGCTAGAACGAAGCATATCAACGATAAGTTCCACTTTATTAGGAACTTGGTGCAGGATGGGATCGTGAAGTTGGAGTATGTCTCGACAGATGAACATGTAGCAGACATACTAACAAAGTCTCTTCCTAATAAGAAGTTTGAATATCTAAGAAACATGCTTGGTTTAGTAGATATTGCTGATTGTATTGATGATAAGAGATTGGAAGAGATTTGTTGAGACTTTGCAAGTGAAGCATTGTCTGGGAAGACATCTAGCCGACACTTTGTGTTGATGTCTAGATCCCAAAGTAGGGAGGGTGGCGTTGGTCATAGAGCTATGACCTCAAATACACACCTAGGTCCTTGGGTTGGTGGTTAGCAAGTAAGCCTGATGGTACCTAGAGAGGCTGAAAGCTTGAGTCCACCTTAGTCCCACTTGGATAGATTGCCCTGTTAGGAATCTAGTCTGTGGCATTGCGGTGCCTAAACTGTTGAGAGACCAATGGATAAATTGCCCTGGTCAGGAATCTAGTCCATGGCATTGCGGTGCCTAAACTCTTCATTGTTCATATAGTTTGATATATTCCATTATATTTGTATATTATGAACACCTCCCTAGTTAAGAGGGAGTGTTGAAGAATGTAACTAGGTTCGGTCTCTATAAATGTATTTGAGTCATTATGTAATGTACTTGTCAAAAGAATAAAGATCTTTTTATTATTATTGTATCAATGACTTATTAAGGCATAGGTTTCATGCTTGGGTCATCATTATATTAGTCAAAGTCCCCATTTTGGACCCCTAGGAATAATATTGAGTTAATAGAGTCATTGTACAATTAAAGAGACCCTTCTTGGGCTTTTGAATCATGTAAAAAGGTTTATTATTGAGTAAAATATGATTTATGTAACCTCCACACCAAGTCGGCCTAATGGAGATGAATTCGGCCTAAAGGACACCTATCTGGAACCTATAAAAGGAAGGAGATTGAATTCATTTGGAGCATCTCATCTCAAGCTAGTTCGATATCTCTATAGAAGCTAGAAAAAGTGCGAAGTGGATCAAGGAAGCCAAAAGGAGTGCGAGTTGGGTCAAGGTCAATGAGAAGGAAGAAATCTAAGTTTTAGTGCTACTCTCTCTCTCTTTCGTGCCTTAGTTTGGGAGATCGAAGTCTTCCAAGTGTTGCTGTTGCCAGTTGTTGCCTAATGTCGTATGTTGTTGTTGCTAGTTGCTGCCTAATGTCGTAAGTTGCTGCATAGTTGAAGTTGCTGGGGTGGAAGTGCTGCTGCACAGGGGTCAAAGATCTGGAAAGGTTGACTTGGTGTGGAGGGAAGGTTTGGTCTATGTCTAGGTTGAAGAGTTTCAAAGAAAACTATTGAAGGAAGAGAATTTTTGACTAGGTTTTCCCCTCTAGGGGGTTTTTGCCCTAGCATAGTGCCTACATCTTGTGTATTGTGCTTTTGTGATCTTCATACACACATAATATGGTATTTGCTTGATGAAAGATAAGATAATAAAGAAGTAAAAGGATCCAACATAACTCACAAGTAATTATCAAGAAAGAGGAATCAAACCCTAATCTACTTGCATTTATTTCTCAACACCCAGTGGGGTCTTCTTCATATGACTATGACTCAATTGACTTCTTGACTCTATGACAAACCCTAGAAACACTGAATGGGTGCTTGACCTCTAAATAAAATGACCCTGAGCATGAAACCCATGCTACAAAAGTAACAATAATAATTTTCTTTCTTTTTACAGTATACAAGAATCAAGAGTACACTTCATATTTATGAAGACTGAACCAAGTTACATATTTCAACAACGAGCCCTTGTAGTAATGTTCTATTATCTTTTTGTTGGAGCTATTGGTGCAATCCGTACATGTAGCCATGATCTATTCGTATGTATTGTCATGTGATTGTAATTATGGCTAAGGTCATATTTTATTTCAATTATTGTATACTAAGTTTATGGTTAAGGTCGACCTAGTCAAACTTGATTTGTAGTTTCAATATTCTCTTGTGCTATGGGCTCTTGTTTTTTGGGCCCATAACCTTGTCTTAAAGTGATGCCTCGAATGAGTTGTATAGTTACATAACTTAAGCTCTCATTTGCATCATCTCATCTTTTGATCTACTTGATTTGAAATACTATGTGCTATGAGCCTAAGGGCACTTAATTTTGGTTGGCCTTTGTGATTTACGTTTTTCTTGCTTTTTTCTTCTGCATATCTCTTTAGCGTCCTAGATCTTTCTCTAGTGCACTTGTGACAAGGCTATTTTAGAATTTGGGTGAGATCTGGTTTCATTGATTCTTCTATTGACTCTTATAAATCTCAACATGGTGTCAAAGCGGGTGTGAACCTTACTCTCTCAACATGGTACCCCTACTTGTCTCCTTGTTCTTATGAGGGAATTGCATTTGCACGCCCACACAGATGGATCTGTTATGATTTTTAGGGGTCTCTAGGACCTAGGTTACTTTACTTGCTGGCCTTCTATTCTCCTTTTGGGTATTAGCTAGATTTCCCAAGTCACTGCCTTCTTGAGGAGTTCTTCCATCTTGCATATGTTTAGCAATATTGCTAGCAACCAACATTCCATCATTTCAGGAGATTCCTCTACCTTTTATTATTATATGCTGCTTGTTCATATGTATTACATATGGATTTCATTTCTTTTCTTTCAACAATGTTCCACAATTTTATTTTGGTTGTGGATTACTACTCTTGAATGACATGTTTAAAAAGGGAGAAGGTTGGGTGCAAGTATTGAGTTATTTTGGTAGAATAGATGCCCATCAGTCTTGTTGTATAAGCCATTTTATCTGATGCAGCCAGTTACTTAGGGGTGTGCTTCTAGAAGCTACTAAAAAAAATATTCCATAACTTCTTGGCTAGAGGAGTATTCTTAACCTTAGATTTCCAGAATGTTTAGTTTTTGCCATCAAGGTTGTGCATGTCTCTTCCAGCCATTGTGAACTTTTGTACTTAACCTTATGAAGTAATTGCCTCTTAAAATTAAAGCTTTGCTTAAAATGAACCTTGGTAAACCCTTTAGATGCTAACACCCCTTAAAAAACTTATTTCCTAATTTCTCTATTTAGGTGGGTAAAAACAACTTCCTTTGACTATTAATATCAATGTTATCAGAATCAAACTGGAACTGGTGGAACCGACCTGTTTGATTGGTTTTGGTGCCGTACCTGTCTGGTCAGCTATTTCAGACTGGTTAAGAATGGTTCCGTACATAACCAATGTTAAATCACCAAACTGTTAAGTTTCATATGATGTCGCTAAGGACCCCCAAATATCAATTTTAAGACAAAACAATAAATTAAGTAAACGACAAGTAATGAAGACCTTTCGTGGATGGACTTGGACCCACTTCCATAGCTAGAGGATCTAAATGTTGGATGGGTACCACTACCTTCAAGGCCTGGGGAATCAAGCCAGAATTCCATTGTAGAGTCTATTGATTTTGAGGATAAGGATTTAGATGTTTTTACCAAGTATCATATGATCAGATTGTAGAGTCTAGAGTCCACAGTGTACACTCTAGTTACTCATTAGTACTATTCTTATTTTTGGACTTTAGAGATCATTTAGAGCCTATTTGTTGACGTATTTTTGTTTTAGAGATTTATTGCACTCAGTGCTATTTTGGTTATATGCACTTTTGCTATATAAATGATAAACTTTGCATATTTATGTATGATGGTTTGTTTTCACAACTTTGCATATTTGTGTATGATGGTTTGTATATATATAATTTTTGGTTGACCAGTTTTTTGGTCCGTTTTTTTCCGGTTCCAGGCTGGTTCACTTTTTTTATGTCAACTGGTTCAATGATTGGTCTGATTCTGATAACATTGACTAATATGCAAAACATGTATAAATATTAAATAGAGCATTCTTATAAAAAAGTGGGCCAAGAGAGCAGTCACCACAAGCTAGAAAAAATATTCTTTAAAAAGCCATTAAAGATGCTACCAAAATTGCCCTTGATCATCTGTCTCAACAAAACACCACCACAAGCTAGAAAAAACATTCTTTAAAAGCCATTAAAGATACCACCAAAATTGTCCTTTATCATCTGTCATAACAAAATTGCCACTTCTCTACACTAAATAAGCTGAATGTCCTTACACAGCCACTTATCACTTGCCATATAACAAGAAAACGGTGATTCAAAAGCCATTACCAGTAAGGCATAAAAAAGGAAAATACTAATGCAGAAAAACCATTTAGGCAGCTGCTGGGATCTGATCCACATCAGAAAAACCATTTAGGTTCCCTGTCCATCATTAGTTGTTCACAATTTTGCTTCAGAAAAATGATTTAATTTTGACTTCGAAAGTGTAATATATTCCTTTTTAATCAACAATTAACTGTAGAGAAAAAATATTCTCGTTTGAAGCAGTTTCGAGGGCGTCCTTTTCTAGTGTATTTCATCCTCAGTCCAGACTCCAGTGGTGAGCTTGAGCATGGACTATCAGAATATTCTTATGATAGATTTGACCTGGTCAGTCTCACTACTGTCGCAATATGAAGTGAACAAGGTTCCTTCTACAGATTAATTACTCCAAAAAGACTTGGAATGTCAAGATATCCATTTAGGATATAAATATTGTATTAAATAAAATGAATAAGAATGAATGATTTTCAAATGAGAACGAGACGCTTGCTTATATACCAAGCGTCTCTTCATGAAGAGTCATGCCTCATTTAGACATGCCTCTTTAGCCTAATTACTATTTAATTAATAATTATTTATGCTTATTATTATTTATATTATTTTACATTTATTTATATATATTTTATTTGTTACATTGCCTCCTTCCTCAAAAAGCTTTGTCCTCAAAGCTTGTCCATGACAAAAGGCTTGATCTCTTTTTTGGCTTCGAACGTCTTTCTGTCTCGGAATAGTCATCCTCGTCGATACAAGTTGATAAGATCTTCTTAGTGACAAACAAAATTGTCGCACTGAGAAGAGATCAGACCATCCCATATTAATCTTCTGGATAGTACTCTGATCACTAAAATTTTGTAACGACTTGTCAGCATAAGATGGAATTGATGTTGCGTCATTATTCTCTGAAACATTAATTTGTTGGCTACGGTTTGAATGGTCCTGATACACTGCTTAGTTGATTTGTCTATTCTCATGATTCAGATGCCGATATAAAGTTTTTAGATTTTCTTCTCGCGAAGATGTTGTTGAATTGAGTATGGAACATTTACTTGGGATGTCCATTGTCTGAATTGCAACATCTACGTGTGTCGTTTCTTCAACTAACTTGTCTTCTTGAGTTGTCATATTCACTGGATCGGTATTTGTTCCCTTATTTTCAACTTAAACTGTTGTGACTGGAGATTTCAATACTTCTTCTTGAGTGACTTGTTCCAAATTATCTTTTAATGCTTTCTTATCCTCCTTAAGTTTCTTAGTTTGATTGAGCAGACTCTGATTATGATTTCTTAGACGTAAAATTTCTTTGGTTTTTGATTCATCAACCTTATTTTTAGTGTTTTTCATCTTTTAGATCTCTGATTTGTTCTAATGAATTTTTTTTAAGGTTCTTTAAACGTAAATTTTCCTCTTCTTGTTTTGATAAATGTTGCTTGAGTTCTTTCTTTGAGACTTTAGTCTTCTTCACTTGTGCCAGTAATTTTTCGACGTGGTCCTTGAGACGAGAAATTTCTTCATCCTCTTCCATTATTTCTTTGTAATGTATATCCACAAGATTTTTATGTTCGCATTCTAACAATTCCTTGCTTTGTTGAATTTTGGTTATTTTGTCATTCTCTTGATCTTTTAGCTGCACTTTCTCGGTACACTGGATAACATCATTCTGTGGAAGTGATGATCGATGTAGAGAATCGAAGAAGGAATCCATTCTCTTTCTCTTCTCAATGTAATTAATTGTTCTATATCTCTTGTGATTTATTGTCTTTGTTCCTTACTCATGGATTCCATATTTTTTTTCTTTTCCTTCACTTTTTATTTTATTTTATTTATTTATTTATTTTTATTTTTAATTTTTTTTCTATTTTTTTTTTTAATTTTAATTTTATATGATTATATTCTCTCTCATTTTTTTTTTTTTTTTTATCTAAGTGCAGGAACGCAGGTACAGAGGGCGTTTCTGCCCGGAAAGAAAACGGAAACGCGTTTCGGCGTACCGTACGGCCTGGAAACGCGTTTTCTAATTAGTTTTTAAAATTTTTTTTAGGGTTTCTAAGCTGTTTCTAGAAACCATTTCTAAAGTTATAAAAAGCAGTGTCTCTCATTCTCTCATCACCACTATTCAGCAAGGAGTTTCTTTTGGAGATTGGCAGTTGTTTCAGTAGCTGGTGTTTTAATATATTATATATATATATATATATTCGCGTTTCCCCGTTTCCAAAATTTGGGGAGGTCGCGTTCGTTTCGCTTCCGCGTTTCCCCGTTTCGTGCAACTTAGGTTTTTATATAATAAATTCTTTTTTTGTATATATTCTTTTTAATCTATAAAATAGTATTTCCACTTCTCTCTTATAAAAATCTAATATATTATATATATATATATATAATATTTCAAATATTCTCTTCTTCTTCTTCTTCTTCTTCTTTTTTTGTTTCACTCTTTTAATAAATTTTCTATATAATAATATTTTTTTAATATATATAATATAAATTATATATATTATATAATTTAAATTATATAAGATTTATATAAACTTTTTTGAGACCCGCTTTTCCTTTTATATGTAACTATTTAAGGCTTATATAGTATCCTTTTTTATAATTATAATAATAATTTTTTTTCTCAGAAAATTTGGATGAGACATGACTCTACATGACTCTTGGTATGGTCACAATCTTTAGATTTGAACCATTAAAATTATTTAGATCACACCATTTTTCTCCAATGTTATCAAAATATCTTTTACCTTTAAAATACCATGGGCAATTACCATGGGTTGTTTCTAAAACCTCGGTTAATCTTCTCCACTGATTTCTAAAACCACGGGCAATTACCATTGGTTTCTAAAATACCATGGGCAATTACCATGGGTTGTTTCTAAAACCTCGTGAAATGTAAAACTTACCACTGGTTTCTAAAACCACGGGCAATTACCATTGGTTTCTAAAACCACGGGCTTCTCCACTTAAAAAGTCTTAAATATATCTTTATTATGCACTTTTTATCAATAATGTAAAACCTTTATATATATATATATATATATATATTTTTTTTTTTTTCACTTTTTTGTTGTTTGTTTGTTCAGAATATATTATTTCCTTTCCTTTTTTTTTTTTTCTTTATATATACCCTTCTTCTTTATTCTTTATTATTATTATTATTTCTTTTATATACCCTTCTTCTTTATTCTTTATTATTATTATTATTTCTTTAAATAGTAGCAGATGGCCAAAGACCTAAAAAATGGAGAATCTCCCAATGTGTGGCTAAATGCTTCAATTATGACAGCAACAAAGTTGATGATAGGTTGATAGCCAAAGGCTTGGTGATCAGCGAAACGTGGCTTTGATACCAAATGAAGTAAACAAGGTTCCTTCTACAGATTAATTACTCCAAAAAGACTTGGAATGTCAAGATATCCATTTAGGATATAAATATTATATTAAATAAAATGAATAAGATTGGAATGTCAAGATATCCATTTAGGATATAAATATTATATTAAATAAAATGAATAAGAATGAATGATTTTCAAATGAGAACGAGAGGCTTGCTTATGTACCAAGCAAGTGTTTCTTCATGAAGAGTTATGGCTCATTTAGACATGCCTCTTTAGCCTAATTACTATTTAATTAATAATTATTTATGCTTATTATTATTTATATTAATTTACATTTATTTATATATATTTTATTTGTTACACAATAGCAGCACCAACTGTGATGGTCCAGTGAACTCTTCAACCATGAGTGTCTTTCAAGGGCATTTACCTGCTAGGAGCTGAGGTTTTTCTTACTGAAATGGCTACATCGAACACAATTGATTTCTGCCAGACAGCAAATAGCTACTCTTCTATTGAGGTGCAAGCAACTGACAGCAGACAGAAACTGAACTGGGAAGTTTGCAGAATACAATTCAAATTTTCCTTGCCCTTATTCATGAACTGACCAGAATCGCTAGAGTGCTCCCCACAAGTGGTTTGTATCTCCCTGAAATTCATCTTCTCTGGAAAGGATCAAAGTCACTTTCTGCAGTCACCCATGCTGGATTTCAGGTTACACATGCACAGAACACAAGATAAGAAAATAACTTTCACACTAATTTTTTAATGGATAATTGGCTTCTAATTTTCTGCTGAAGCTGAGGTGTCTATCTTCACTATAGTAGTTTAGCAAGAAGATAAATCTTCAGCCCAAATTGCATCGGTCCCAAAATTGATTTTTTTTATCTGAAAATTATGCATATCAAATTTTGTAGAAGGACAGTCCCAATTTTAAACTCTGCCTGTTTTTAGCAATCCAAGGCTTCCATCTGAAATAGACATAACTTAGTCTAACATATGTACCTACTTTTGGTATGTCCATCCGTGGCTAGTATTATTGGTTGGACGTTTTTGCTTTTCCACCTGTTTTGGCCAATGTACTAGTGTAGTAGGTCTTTGTGCTTTCTATAATAATGCTGGGCTTTTCTTTGTTTCCATGCAGGTATATGGGTACCATTGCAGGAATTAGTCCTCTTGATCCTGTGCGATGGCCAAAGTCACAGTGGCGTAATCTCCAGGTAAAGTTCAAAGAAATTTAAGCATTGCAATCAAGTCTTCTATTTTTCAAAGGAGGTTTTCTGTGCTGTCAATTCATTTCCTATCACTTACATCTACAGGACCAAGGTTGTAGCGGGTTGTTTTACATTTATTTGTATTTACTTTAAGCAGGTCAGATGGGAGGAATCAGGTGCTGGTGAAAGACCAAATAGAGTTTCTATTTGGGAGATTGAGAGTGTTGCAACCCCCTTTTTTATCTGTCCTCCATTTTTTCGGCTGAAGCGCCCAGTACAACCTGGAATGTTTGGTAAAATATTTCCTGCATTTTGAAATCTTTATAACTTAAACATGGAAGAAATTAGAGTTCCTGGAAAGCTTTGATTGCAGACACTTTGGTGCTAGCTCATTCAACACTGTATTTAGTACAAAGCAGTTGAAAGCTTAATGTTTACAGAAATTCATCCCCTTATGTCAGATCAGTTCTTTTCCAATGAACAATTAGATTAGAGGGCCCTTCACACAATACTGAATACTGATATATTTTCTTTACTCCAGACTAACTTCCGGAAATATGCTAAAACTGAAGCACTTTATGATTACCGTATCTTTTAAAGAGGTTGAGGAGCTGCCCCTGGACAATAGATTTAGACTTTAATCCACAGAGAATTTAGAACTTTATAATTTAATACAGTTTTAGATTAAGCTAAATATATGTTGTGCTATGTTGGTGCTTTTAAAACAAATCTGAAGTTGAATCTACAACGACTATTTTGTAAGATTAATGTGACATCAGATGGTAATAAACAGAGAAGGTTCAGTTCTTTACCACAGAATCTCATGGCCTATGTTTACAGTCTGTGATAAGGAAAAAGAGTGTGTTATGTGATAACCTATGCTACACTTATCACTTATGCTTTCGTTCAGCTTATTTCCCTACTACATTTGATTTGTAATTCACTGTTGACATAAATGGGTCAAAATCATCTCAGCTTGGAAGTTTGAAATGTCTGTTAGTTTGCCCAACCACAACCGCAACCAGACCAGATATCTCATGTTGTTAGCATCCTTTCCAGATTTATGCAAAAACCATGTGAAGGACATTGGTCTGCTGCAAAAAGAGCCCTGATATACTTAAAGGGAACTCAAGATTATGGACTCAAGTACACCGAGGTGGACGACTTCAGTCATATTGAATATTCTGATCCAGACTTCGACGGGGACAAAGAAAATTGAGTATCAACTTCAGGATATCTCATGAGTCTAGGATCAACAACTGTCTCCGGGAGGTCAGACAAACAGTCAGTTCTGGCAGATTCCAGAACAGAGGCAGAATATGTGGTGGCCGCAGAAGCAACAAAAAGAATTGTGTGGCTCAGGAAAAGACTTAAAGATTTGCAGGAGAAACAAGAGAACTCAACTCCTCTACTTTTCGACGATACTTCAGCGATCAAGTTGTCCAAGAATCCCAGATTCCATGATCAAATGACGCACATCAACACTAAGTATCATTTGATTCGATATCATGTAGAGGCAAAAACGATTCATTTACGACATTGTTTCACAAATGAGCAAATTGCAGACATCTTCACCAAGGCACTTAGAAGAGAAAAAATTGAAAAGTTCATAACGATGCTTGGGCTCGCAAACACCTCTTAAGATTAAGTGGGGGGGAGGGGTATGTTAAACACCTAATCCTTCGGGTTTATGGTAATTGTAAATAGTTATGAAATGGAAAAGTTGTTGGGCAAACTAACAATTTTAAATTATGTGGGGCATTTTTTGTCTTTTATACACGTTTGGGAGATATACTAAATAGTCTTTTCTGGTATTTTTAATCATTCATGAATGTAAATATGTCTTGTTTCTTCTCTTTATTAATTGACGATATGATTGGCATGTTGAAGTCATGTTAAAGAGAGTTTATTACATGGCTAAGTGATCAACATTTGATATGAGCATGCAACAACAATATGAAAATGACTCTATTCAAGTATTCAAGTAACAAAGAAGATTTTGTCACAATGTATGCGTATATACATTCTATATAGTATCAGCTATTTATAGGAGTACAGGTTTGTTTGGAAGTCATCATCTTTGACCAAGCATCTAATGGTTGTAATGACACATAGATCTTAAATAAATGATAAAGTTCTGCTATCACTTATGGACTTTTACAATGGAACAAGAGAAATATGAAGGATTAAAGTGTAAATCACAAATATAATACATAGTTGAACTAATCCCATTGGGAGCTTGGGGACTATGCCTTATCAATTAATTCTTGATTATAGGTAGTCATCTTTGATTTTATTGTAGTTCTTTTTGATCCTTTCCAACAAAGTTCAGAGTAATTCTAGGGATCTGTGTTGTTGGGGACTTGGCATGGATCCATGTTGTTAAAAATAGAGTGTTTGAACCAATGTTAGAACAATGTCTTCAAGGAAAGAGGTTTATGGAAGGAAACTACTAAATGTCCTCCTTAAGAACGTTATTAGTTGAAATTTGTTGAAAGACAAGAAGGATGAGCTCTATTGCAAAAGATATCATGTAAGAAGAGACATGACTAGGAAGAACTACACTAGTAGCATTGTACTTTGAAATGTGTAACTTGATTTGTTTCATACAAGTGCATGGGACCAAGGAGTTTAAGGATTCCTTGTTCGAATTACAGATAAGGTAAATTGATATTAGGTTGTTCTTCCTTGCATCAATGTGCAAGTTTATTGTGAGAAGGTACCTTGAATTGTATGGAAGTTTGTTGAGAGAATACAATACTATGAAAGCACCCTTGAATGTACCATAAGAGGGACATCTATTAAATGTAGAAGTACCAAATAGGTTGGTAGGAGATGATTGCTAGATGAGTCTTCTGCACTGCAGGCTTGAATACAAGATTGCTATGTAGTGCACTATGAATGTTTGAAGTCTCTCAATTATTTAGGCAACTTGATAAATTAATAATGAAGCATGTACTTGGAATATAGTGGGTATAGGAACATGGTGTAGTTGAGGTTGCATTAACTCACGAGAGTCTTCTAAGAGGATAGTGAGATGGGACAAATATATTGGAGCATGATGGTGATCACAAACAAGTGCAAGAGGTGTAGACATTGCCATCGAAGGGGCGAAAACATCTTGGGTGTTGACCTATGATTGTTGCAAAACTTGCTACAAGATTTGGAACATTGGCATCTTCTCTTCTATCTTATTGGTTTGCAACTTCCGTTGCCATTATGCAAGGGTTCCATGAAGCATCAACTTTGTTGTTGTCGATCAAACAAAAGTTGTGCAATGCAAAAAGCTTGGGAATTGATGAAGTCTCATAAAGATTTGTGTGGAAGCAAATGGGGCAAAATGACACTATAAGTCTATAAAAATCAAACACAATCATTTATGCATTACAATAGTGAAACGATGCCTATGTAAGTGCCCAAGGGTACCATTGGTTTTGAGAGTGGTTTCATAGGTTGTATTAGTTGTATAAATGTAAACTAGTGATAGATGCATAAAACCCATAGTGAAAGTGTAAAAACTATTGTTTCGTTAGTGGTGAACAAAATCATAATTACATAAGATTTTTAGATATTTTTGGAAAAAAAGTATAAAAATGTGATTATGGTGAGGACAAAATGAGCAATAATAAATTACTTGCAAGTTAACAACATAAAAACAAGACTTGGTGACATTGACATGCCTATAAATTACTTGAACTGCTTGGAAATAGCTCAAAGGCACACATGGGTCTTTGTTGGATGTTGGAATTGTAATGAAATTGTCTTCATCAAGCTTGATTGACAATGCTCTTAGACTTTCATATTCTCTTTTTGACTGAGACCCACCTAAGCCTTACCATGACCATTCTAGATTGCCTTGGATATCATTGCTTATCAATATGTAGATGGGAGACTTGGAGCTCCAACAATGTTTGCGGTTAAGGAGGAATTGCTTACTGATTTGGGACTCTCGAGGGTAGAGTTACCATAATTGCTTCAATTGATTTTGCTAGATTCATGTGGGTTAGGATTTGTATCATGCCTCCCACTTGAGGTATCTAAATTATAGTCTATTACATTCCTTCCATACCTTCATGGTTTGCTCTTCATAGGGATTCAAACAAGGACCCTTACTAGGAAGTTTATGTTGATATTGTGTAGTGCTCGACCTTGGGGGATGTCATCCTTCTGGGGAATTTCAATGCTTTGCATTGGAGCTTGCCAGATCCCACTTCACAATAGATTTGAGGATGCTGTTTGACTTAACGAGATTGATCTATATTAAGTCGACCTTCATAGGATTCAGATGATGCATTGTGACCCCTTACAACTTATGTTAGGTATCTACTGCACCTTGGCAAGTCTCATGAGCTCTTGATTATAAATGATGTTGATAAAATTGCCAAAAATTCGAGATCTTTTCAACCCAAAAAACCATATTTTTTTTTCCATTTTTTGCTTGATTTTTGTATTTTGTTTTTTTGTTAATTTAAAAATATGAATATATTTTGTTGTCGAATTTTGCCAATTTTTTTGCCGACGTTTTTTAGAAGACCTTTTCTGGACACTCACTGATTTTTCGCTGATGTCAATTTTTATAACACTGTTATAAACAACTTTAGTAGATATTAGGATTCCAATTGGATCACTTGTTTTTCTCCCTTATATCAATTAGTTTTTGGTTACCCTAATCCTTCTAGCTAACTATGCCCCCTTATCCTTCTCCCTCAAAGTCGACTATCATTCCCTTCTACCTTTACTCCCTTGAGCTCCACCTTGCTCCCCCTTTAGTGGCACCATGGCTCCTTACTCATAGGAACTTCAACATAGGGACCTTCTGTTGAGAAATCAATGTTAGTAATAATTAGGGTTTTGATTCCTCTTTCTTGATAATTACTTGTGATGTGTGTTGGCTTCCTTTTCTTTATTATATTATCTTTCATCAAACAATTACCAAATCAAAAGTGCATGAAGATCACAAAACAAGGGACACAAGATGTAGGCACTCAGCTAGTGAAAAGCCCCTAAAGGGGAAAACCTAGTCAAAATCTTCTTCTGATAGATTTAAATCAAGATGAGACAATCCAAGACCCTTTGGACCTAGACAAAGACCTCCTCCAGTCACCAAGCCAACCCTTCTTTCAAGTAGACAAACTCTATCAAATATTCCAAGTGTTAGCTCCTCAAACACTTTCAAACCAGAATTTCAGCCCCCCAGCTTTAGAATTTCGGACCTGCAGTTATTGCAGAAATTTCGACTCTTGCAACTTGCCCTGAAACCCTAAAAAACTTCGCACATGTAAGAGAGAGATGCCCAAGAATTTTGATTTTGTCTTCCTCAACTTCTATACTTCCTTCTCCTTGACTTCATTCACCTTTTCTTGCTCTTGAGTTGCAGATCAAACTTGTGGATGATATGATGCCAAATAGGTCAAGCTCCTCTTTTATTTATACTGCTTTTGCTGGGTTGAATAACCCTAATTTGGGTTGACTTCATTAGGAAAGCGTTGACTTGGTGAGGAGGTGACATATGACATTTTTGACTCAATTTTTTTTTACATGATATAAAAGCCCAAGAAGGGTCTAATAAATGTGACAAAGACTCTTTTGACTCTTGACAAAACCTAAAAGTCCTCAATGGAGGCTAAGATGTAGAAAATAAATAAAGGAGCATAAAACCCTTGCTTCAAAAATATTTTTCTTTTACAGTAAAATTTATTTTCTCTCCTTTTGACAAATACATTACATCATGACTCAAATACTATTATGAAGATCGACACTAGTTACATTCTTCAACACTCTTTCTTAATTAGGGAGGTATTCATAATTACATATATACATAAAAATACAAGGATGAACTCAAAATGATATGATCTATGAAGAATCACAACATACACAATGCTATAGGTTAGATACTTGACCAAGGTATCTAATCAGGTAGGACTAAGGTGTGTTCAAAGCTTCAACCACTATAGGTACCATCAGGCTTTAGCTCTAACACCAACCCAGGAATCTAGTTATCGTATCCAAGGTCGGAGCTCCACAAGACCAACGATACCCTCCCTACTTTGGGATGTAAACGACATCATAGGGAGACTAAATGTCCTCCCAAGCATCTTGTCGCTCCAAGATGTTTCACCTCTCCCTATCTACTAAATTTGTAATGCCAACTAGTCCTGAAATGCTTCTGAAATATTTGAACTTCTTATTTGGAAGAGACTTCGTCAATGCATCAACAACTTGCTCATTTGTCGGAATATATTGTAGCTTCACAACCCCATCCTACGCCAAACTTCTAATGTAATGATACTTCTTGTTGATATGCGTCATGCTGGCATGGAATGCAGGGTCTTCAAACATCTTGATGCTGCTTTGATTATCACAATTTATCATGGTAGGATCTAGTGGTCCTCCAAACAAATCTGATAGGAGTTTTCTTAACCAAATTGCTTCTTGTCCTACTTCACATGCAACAACATATTCGACCTCAGCACTACTCAAAGCAATTGGATCTTTATTTCTACTCAACCACGGAATCATTGCAGATCCCAAACTGAAATAGCCACCTGTAGTACTTCTTACATCTATTTCACTGCAACCCCAATCAGAGTCAATAAAACTTGTTAGTTTAATTTCCTTTCCATCATACTTCAGGCAGTGATGAATTGTTCCACGTAGGCATCTCAAGATGTGCTTGGTAGCTATCCAATGGTCATGAGGAGGCTCCAACTGAAATTGACTAAGAACTTTTACGACAAAACATATGTCAGGTCTAGTATTAACCAAGTACATCAAAGATCCCACCAACTTACGATAACTTGTAGGATTAGTGAGACTAGAGTCGAAACTTCTCAACTTCTTTAGATTTGTGATAAAGGGAGTTGTCAAAGGCTTGGAATACATCATGCCAAACTTTTGTAGCATCTTGATTATATACTTCCCTTGACCAAGATATATCTCACCGGGTTTCTGCAAATCTTCCAAGCCCAAGTAATAATGCATAGGTACTAGATCTTTCGTTTCAAATTCAGCTGCCAACATCTTCTTTCATTCTGTGCTCCACACCTGTTACAAATAGATCATCAACATTTAAAAGTATGATGACCAGTTCATTCATTACTTTTTTTGATGTAGAGGTTTGCATTTGCAGAACTTTTCACAAAGCCAATCGTTAAAAGATGGGCATCCATTCTTGCGTACCAAGTGTTAGAGAATCTAGGGCAAAGTAGTGTAGTGTGATTCTTCGTTACTTGATAACAATTTGTGGAGTCTTTTTACTTTTCTTGTCAGCGTAATCTTTATTCTTCTTCTTATTAATGCATGTGTGTGTGCTTCATCAAATTGCTACCAAAACATAAGAACAAGAACATAAGATGTTGGCTCTCTGCCAGGGCCAAAACCTCTCTTCTCTTGAGAGGAAAACCCTTTAGTGAATTTCTCTTATTGAAGCTTTTATTGATCAATGCCAAACCCAAGACCCCTGACAAGAATATTCTCCAAGCAAAAGTCAAGTCCTTTCCTCTTTCTGCACCTTGTTTCCCAACACTTCTTCCGACACTTCGTTCTCTGGCACTTCTTTCGACACTTTGATCTCCGACACTTTGTCTTCTTCCGACACTTATTTCTTCTTTCAAATGTTGGTAAGTCTTGTTATACTTGCTCTAGAAGACATGCCTTTGATGAGACCCTTCCCTTATGATGATTCCTTCACTCTCTTGGCCAACCAATGAACATTTATGACTATCAAGGGAGGGCTGTTATGACAACAGTGCAGCCCTAATTCTCGCATGTGTGAGAGGTACCCTAGAGAATTAGGGTCCTTTTCCTTCGCTAGAGAGACAGGCTTCTTCACTTGTCTTGAGAGGCCTTGTAGGCTTAGTTTCAAACCCAAACAACACAAGATTATGGACTGTCTGTCCCTGCTGTCATAACAATAGATTTTCCTCCTCCTCGCACGTGTGACTGTTTCTAGCCTTAGAAATAGTCATCTACCTTCACTGTTCTTCCTCCTTGCTTTGCTACACCTTGGAGACCCTTTTATACTTGCTTCCCTTCAATTTATCTCGGCTACTCCCTTCCCAAATTTCAGAGATGATTGAGTGCATTATAGAGGAGTGGACAACCTCTATATATAGAGGACTGTCCCTCCACTTAGGTCGACTTGTCAACTGTTTGTAGGCCGACTTGAGGACTACTTGGAAGTCAAGTTATTGAGTAGAATTCAAATAGTTTCTATGGGGGTGTAGCATGCTTAAAGGGGCTTCTTGATGGTGCCTTTGCATAGGAGGAGACTTGACTTTGCTTGGAGGTTCTTTCTTTGACTTTAATACATATTTATACATGCTGTAACATACCCTTAAGGCCTTCAACATTTCCTTTTGACTATTTGACTCACCTTTAGTCTCTCAACCTCCTTGTTTCCTCCTCTGTCAATGGGAAGGCCAATGATCCCAAGAGTTAGTTTAGTAGCCTCCTTTTTCTTGTGGATTTCGTATTCTTGTCTCCTGTAGTCAGAATGCCAATTGACCTTAAGATTCAGTTACATGATCCTTAATGGATGCAGGAGCTCCAATTATGCAAGCACAACAGTTATTTGGGCCGCTCTTTTCAACTGCCACATAGTGAGGGGTCATTGGATTACGAGACCACATTGACAACTTTTAATTAGTGTTTTACGAGGATGAGTATGTTAGATTATGATAGAAAAAGATGTGGTCTAGTCCCTATGATGTTTAAGAGGCTAAGGAACACTAGATCTCCCAAACCTAGAAAAGGTTTTGCGAGAAAAGACTTGGAGATGCCTCAATTAAATTAATTATCCATAATTAAAATATTTCCTAAGTTAGGAAAAGTGGTTAATTAAAGTGAATTAATTGAACAAGTTTGATTTTTCTCTAGAGACTTCTATTGATGAAGTCAAGATGAATTTAGCCATCAATTGAGATGTAATCATGGTTGTTGAGACTCCACATTTTCGTTTCCAATTGCATGATCAGTGTCCCGGAGGCAGAGCAAATGGGTTTCAGAGGCTGGGGGAGGTAGGACGACTTGCAATAAGATGATTCTGGGGCTGTACAATTTTTTTGGAGGCAACTGCACACATTTCCGTCTAGGCAGTGTAAATAGTCAGGAAGTGTGAGTTGCCGGGAGAGGGCCAAACCGGGTTGTAGAAAGAGATCTAATGTCTCCAGTTTATTTTGCTAGTGGAGATTGTTGGAGCTTTCCTAGAAAGGCAATCAAATTATTGTACTCTTGAATTTGCTAAAGATAAAAATAAAACCGTCATCTATTGCACTGGCTTTCCCTTCGAGGTTTTTCTAGGGACAATTGTCCAAAAATAACGGTGTCAATTTTTGTATGTGTGTGCATATTTTCTCAGTTCCAGTTTTTATATTTTGCAACGTATTTTTATTTGTGAAGATTGCAATTATGAATTGTTCGCTATTTGCTGTAATATTAATTTACATAAGGCAAATGAACTACACAAGTTAGAGAATAATATCTAGTTAATTGCAATCATGGAATTTTCACATGGTATCAGAGCATAAAAGATTGGATCAAAGGCTCTAGAGCGAAGGTCGTGAGGGTTGTGTAGTTTAGAGGGAGATTTGAAGCATAATGACCTAGATCTGCATAGGCTTAGCCAGTCAGTGCGGATTGCGGAGGCAACAATTCAATTTTGTTGGAGAATGTAACTCGATTTAGCCTTCAGAATGACTTTTGTGATCATGACAATGTGTAAAACGAAAAAGAATTTTTATTTGTTAAAGCATGCATTTCATTCTGAAGTCTAGGTCAAAGCATGCTCTTCATGCTTCTAGTGTTTATTGAGTCAAAGAAGAAATTTGTCATGTATTATAGTCCATTTGGACTTTCTGTAACAAAAGAAAATTATTATTTTTGAGTCTAGATGAGTCACTTTGTCCTCCAAGGCCAATTTGGCCCTGCCATGAGAAGTTGGCCCTGTTGGGGCATCTTTCGCTCTCCTGGATGACTATAAATAGAGGAGACTTCGTCCTCATTCGAACACACACAAGCAAGTTCGATCTATGCATAATACAAGAAGGAAGAGCAAAGGACATAGAAAAAAGAGAAACCCAAGGAACAAGAAGATAACTTGGATCTTTGGATTTTTTCGTTCACACATGCATGTTAGGGTTTTTGTGATTGTAGGGCCGAGTATTGCAAGCCTGAATTGTAGACCTGAGATAGAGGGCCGAAACTTTGAGTTGGATCAAAATTTGTGAGTTGTTACTATCATTGACTTGTCAAACACTGACTTGATTGAAGAAGACTTTTGGAGGGTTGACTTGGTGCTTGGAGGAGGTTTAGTCTTTGGTTCTTGAAGGTCTCACTTTGATTTGATTCTATAAGAAGAGAAGAATTCTTTTTGGCTTTTCTGGGTTCTCCCTGGAGGGGTTTTGCCCTGACTTGGAACCTACATCTTGTGTCCTTCGTGTTCTTGTGATATTCATGTATTTTATGTTTTGGTAATTGTTTGTTGAAGAATAAATAATAAAGTAATAAAAGGCCAACAAATATCACAATGAATTATGAAGTAAAGAGGAATCAATCTTAATCCTCAAATACATTGATTCTCCAACAGATTTCTAGTCCAGTTCGAAGGAAAGGTTCAATTTGTCTCAGAGTAGTAGCAACAAGAAGTAAAGATTGCTGGAAAGGGTTTCCGG
Source organism: Pinus taeda (assembly GCA_000404065.3). Classification (NCBI taxonomy): domain Eukaryota; kingdom Viridiplantae; phylum Streptophyta; class Pinopsida; order Pinales; family Pinaceae; genus Pinus; species Pinus taeda. The sequence goes on along the minus strand of APFE030890700.1, from coordinate 37,117 downwards.
TGGGTAGATCATAGATTTGCAGGGCAGATCTAGCACAAAGATTTGCTGCATAAGGGTTTTGCAGTTGCAAATCTGCGTAGGGCAAGGAAGAGAAAAGCACATAGAGGGAATTTCCAAAAATTCTCAGAGGGTTTCTAGCATTCCAGTAGTAGGAAAGGAGGCCATAGCAGGCAATGTGATCTACCAGTGAAACCTTTCCAGTTTGGCCAGTGCATGTTTCAGGGTCAGTAGTGCGTGCACTAGTGCCGAAAAAGCTTCTGGAGGTAGAGCGAGTTGCCCAGGAGTGAAGCATTAGACATTGCCAATTTCCGGAAAGAGATTTCAGAGGAAAGTACGAGTTACCAAGATCAGATTTACACAATCCATATAGGAGTGCGACTGCAGAAGCGAGGTTGATTTAATTTGCTGGAAGGAGGAGATTTCCCAATTTATTAGTTCCTGATTTTTTTGAGTTTCACAGATATGGCTGCAACAAGAATCAAAGATCAAGACAGGTTGGATGGATCCTCGAACTTTGGCATCTGGAAGGCAAAGATCCTATTCCGTTTGGATGAGCATGGTCCGAAGGAGTTTGTGATGGTAGTTTTAGCTGTACCAACATATCCTATCTTGTTACATGATTTTAACAAGTGTGAAAATTCCTAGATCTAACAATCTTAGGAATCCTACTGCAATGGACTGATTCTACTTCTCCTAGATTGTAAATTATGTTACAAACTTATTTCAGATTTCTTCATGAAATATTGAAGCAAATCACTGAAGCAGCCTACACGAATTAAATATGATTCTGAAACATAGAAACTGAGCAAGGAAAATAGAAACACATAGGACACAATAATTTTTGGACAAATGTCCTCAGAAAAACCCAATATGGGAAAACTGGTGCAACAACTCTCAGGGTTTTATTATTATGCAGGAGAAAATCTGAGTACAATTCTCAGATGCTCAACTAGCAATTCGATATAGAAAGAATACTGAACAAAAGATTGGTGAAATGATCTCACCCAGTCATTGGAGAATCAATGACTGATCCTTCTGCTTTGGAGGCTCTACGTCACCCCTCCTGGGTATTACGTTGGCTCTCATCTGGATCTTCTACGGGCTGAGAAATTGACCTTCTACCTCCCAGACTCACACCCTGGCTTTCGACAACTGAATTTCGACTTCCCTCAGCAGGAACTCGACTTTCCCTTAAGGACTGCGCTACCTCCGCATCAACACTACGTGGGCCGACGTCAACCTTCCTCTAGACGTCTTTCTGTTCTCCCTTTGCCTTGTACTCTCCGGAAGTTCCTTCTTTCAGATTCTCATTGCCCCTCTGCTGTAAGATCTCCTAAATCGATTTTCCTCCTGAGAACTTCTCACTTCAAAAAATCAATTTTCTCAATGTCTCTGTGTGTTTTCCAAATGGCCCTTAGGCCCCTTCTTATATCTTCCTGTTGTACAACCAACGACCTAGATTAAATCATAATCAAAGGCTCAGATCATTTTGGCTTGATCCATGGGCTTTTCTGGAAGTTTCACCCTTGATTAGACTAATATCCATTAATATTTTAATTTTCCTAAGTTTAGACTTAGAAACTCCATTAAAAATATTAATTATTTTAATAAAATCACTTACGGGTGGAATTTCCCAAAACACTTTCTGGGTTCTTTAGAATACCCATGCCCAAGCTTCCTTGCAAAATTTGAGGCTTAGAGCACATTCGATGCTACCCCAAATCAATAAGAAGGGCGTGGCTAAAGCCAAAAGGTTGGTCCTTGATGAAGTATGGGATCATATTGTCTCGCATATTGCAAAGAAGGAAACTGCAAAAGATATGTGGGATGCCATCAACAAGATGTAATAGGATCCTTTTGAGAGTCGGAAGATGATTCTCAAGGAGAAGCTGAGGAAGGTCAAAATGCAGAAGGGCAAGAACGTAACGTCCTATTTCAACAGAATTGAGGGAGTCAGAGATGAACTTGCAGTAGTTGGAGAGAAGCCAACAGAGGATGAATTGGTGCGTACAACTCTAAACGGGCTTACCAAGGTGTGGCGAAACTTTGTTTAGGTGATCACTAGATGGGATAAGCTACCAGATTGGGAACGCTTGTGGTGTGACTTCACTTAGGAGGAGCTCAGGTTTAGTCTCGTGGATGGTATGACCAATAGTGGTGGCAAGGGATCGAAGGTAGAGAAGGAGGAGGAAAACATCGCTTTGGCAGGGAAGGGAAAAGCGAAGAAAGATCCCAACCAAGGACATGACTCTAAAGGAGACAAGAAGAAGAAAGAACCGTCGAAGGTCAAGTGCTTTGGATGTGGTGAGCTTGGTCACTACGTCAGCCAATGTCTGAAGAGGAAGGATAAGAATGGGAGGCAGATAACAACTTTGGTAGAGATTGATGGTTTGTCTGCCAAATTCAAGGATGAATTCGCTATGTTTGCAACATTTTCCAAGGAGCTCTAGATCTAGCCAAGGAGGGCTTGATCAATAGATCAGATCCAGTTGTTGTGTGTTCCTCATTTGGATCATTACCTTTGCTCAGGAGCCCATAAGTAAAAGTAGCAAAAAGGATCGAAAGGTCAACAAGGTGCTGTCAGTTGCTTGAGAGAGTGAAAAGCTAGTTAGGCATAATTAGATACTCAGGAGACAGTTGCAGAGCCAGTTGCAGTGACTTAGCAGATCTATGAAAGATCAGTACACACAGGTGCAGTGATGGCAGTACTAGAAAGGAAGGAGAAAGTTAATGCAAATTGGCCAATTGTAGACAGCAAGGTGCAATTCTATCCAGGGAGACTCTAGCACAAGGGCATCAATAGTGTGAGATTTGAGTAGTGCAGTGGAAGTACAGTGATTACCAGAGTATTTTCTTCACAGTGATTTCCGTTGACAGGAAGTCAGATCAACTAGAAGATGTGAAGGAATAAGTTCACTAGAGGTATCACAGATGTCAAACACCAACAACGTGGAGCAATTCAATTGCAACATGTTCCCACAGACCAACGGGTCGCTGATATACTCACGAAGGCCTTGGGGATGACAGTTTGTCTACTTCAAGGAGCAGATGGGTATAATGGAGAACACCTTCCTCACTAAGTGGGAGTGTTAGATTATGGTAGCAACAAACATGTGTTCTAGTCTCTATGATGTCTAAGAGGCGAACATGAGATCTCCAAAACCTAAGAAAGGTTTCACGAGAAAAGACTTGTGGACGCCTCAATTAAATTAATTAGCCATAATTAAAATATTTCCTAAGTTTAAGTTAGGAAAAGTGGTTAATTAAAGTGAATTAATTGAGGAAGTTCGATTTTTCTCTAGAGACTTCTATTGATGAAGTCAAGATGATCTCATCATCTTAGCCATTGGTTGAGATGTATTTGTGGCCGTTGAGACTCCAACTAGAGATTACAAGAGCGGGTTGAAGGGTTTGGAGAAAACATCAGTTGTATTGTGAACAGTTCGACTACCTAGTTGCAGGTATTCAATAGGGGCATAGTTGAAGCTAGGGAAGCATCAGAGATAGAGGGATCTGCAGAGATTTGAGACCAAGAGTCCAGAGGAATTGTCCTCAGTATTTTCCAGTGTTCGAAGGACAAGAAGAGCAGACCGAATTCATCTTCCAAGTTCGCTATAGCTAGTGTGAATAGGCAAATTTCCGAGTGCGATTTGTCGAAGGAGTCACGTTTTAGTTACCAGTTGCCAGATCATTGTCCTGGAGGTAGAGCGAGTGGGTTTTTAGAGGCAGAGGGAATTAGGATGACTTGCAGGAAGATGATTCTAGGGCTATACGAATTTTCTGGAGGCAGCCGTATGCATTTCCAATCAGGCAATGTGAATAGTTAGGACGTGCAAGTTGCTGGGAGAGAAGGATAGATTGGGTTATAGAAGAAGACCGAGTGTGTCTAGTTTATTTTGCCAGTAGAGACTATTGGAGCTTTTCTAGAAGGGCACGCAGATCATTGTACGCTTGAATTTGCAGAAGATAATAATAAAACTCTCATTTGCAACATTGGTTTTCCCTTCGGGGTTTTTCTAGAGGCAATTGTTCAAAAATAATGGTGTCAATTTATTTTTTTTGTGTGAATATTTTCTTCGTTCTAGTTATTATATTTCACAACATATTTTTATTTGTGGAGATTGTAATTGTGAATTATTTGTTATTTGCCGTAATATCAATTTACAAAAGACAAACAAATTGCACAACTTAGGAGTATAATATCTAGTTAATTGCAATCGTGGATTTTTCACAGAGTATCACCCCGGGGTGGTGGGGGGGAAATTAGGGATACACAAAGGGAAACGTTTCTCAATGTGGGGGATGTGTTTCCCCAACAGGGGTACTTGTGTGCACCCGCCCTCAAAAAGGGTTGGATGTCCCCCCCTGAATTTTGCTTGAAAACAATAATTTATGAGTGAGGAAGTCTAATATGTAACCCTATGGCCCTACTAATGCTGTGTATTTAATGGTAATGCTACTTAAATTTTTAACATTGCCATTAATTGACTTAGGATGTTTGAGATTGGTTATGACCTCATTGGGTTTCATATGGTGAAAGTACAATGTTATATCCCACTCAAAATCCAGTAGACTTAACAGTTTTCAGGATTGGGGGGATTACAATGTTTCCATTGGGTTCTATCATGTATGAGAGTATGGAACCAACATTTAATCAAGAGCACCAAGCCCTCTATGTACCTCAATGTTGGTGGTATTGATTATTGAACTCCTTTGTCATGACCCTAGTAAAATTGTACCTATCACTCAAACAAAATTGCATGCTATATATATGAGGAACTTTGCATATTTGTGTTGATTATTGAACTCCTTTGTCATGACCCTAGTAAAATTGTACCTATGACTCAAATAAAATTGCATGCTATATATATAGGAAGGAGGACTTTGCATGGTCGTGTATAATGGTTTGGATTCATATGGATGCACATGAAAATTTATATATTTTTTTCTTGTCAAAATTTAAATATTTATGTATTTTTTGGTCGACTGGTTTTTTTTGTCCGTTTTCCCAGTTCCCGGATTTGCGATCGGTTGATTTGATCACCAGTTTGGCTCTGATAACACTGGTTCATTGTTCATTTTTACTTTTAACTTTTGAGTCTTGACTGTAGATACCGATAACTTGAGACCAAGTCTTTGACTCACAACCTTTTATTATTTTTTGAGTTTGAGTAATTTCAGTTTACTATTCCAGTATCCAGACTTTAGCATCTACTATTTTGCTTAGTACTAGTCAGATTCTATAATAGTGAATGATGAATTTAAATCAATGTTGCAAAAGTCGGACTCGGGAATAAATCGGGAAGGGTCCGAAAATTGTAAAAGTTGGGAGAAAAATGAAAAAATCAGCAAAAACTAAGCAAAATTTAAAAAAGTACAAAAATATCCTTTTTTTTTTTCAATTTTGAAAAACTGCTGATTTTTTATGATTTAATCCTCATTTTTTCAATTTTTAAAAACTCATTAAAAACTCAGCCAATAAAATTGTTTAGTTGAAAACTCGTGATTGGCGATTTTATTAGGATTTAATCCTGATTTTGGTAACAATGACTTTAATTAATGTATACAATATTTTACTATTTCTATTTCACTGAGAGAGAGAGAGAGACCCCGACATCCCCCTGCCCCCCGCCTGACTTTCCGTAAAATTTGGGGAGTGCTCCCACACGTACTTGTGCGTCTCCCTGTTCCTGTGTCCCCCATCCCAGAAACTTGGTGGAACATTGCCTTAATCCTTTTGTAAATCCTTTTAGTTGGGGCAGAGGGTTGAGATATCACAGCCCCTTCGACATAATTGAAGCATCATCTTGCCTTTGGCCTAGCCAATTTTCCTTTGGGACAGAGGGTTGTTGTAACACTCACTCCCCTTCTAATCTTCGTCCAAGCCCCTGCATTACATTTGTTCCACCCTTTGCAAGGCCTGTCACAAGGTTTACACCAAAATATGAAAAGAGACTTTGACCAAAATTTACTAACAGGCCTGAAGCTTAATCTGATCCTCTGGGAAAAAATTCAATGATGAGTACTTAGTCATTTAAATAATTACATGATCCATTCCTATCACAAATGAGTAAATTGAACATTGCTAAGTTTTGTATTGGATACCTGTTGTATAATTAAGTTTTGAAGATTTATGCTTCATCTGTTATTCAGATTGCAATATTTGAGTAGTTTTGTTTTGATAATTTGAATAGTTTGGACTTTCATATTTAAATCTTTAATGCAATTGCCTTTCAGGGGAAGAATCAGATATTGAAAGCACCACCAAAAGATCTTCACCCTGGCATAGGGAAGAGCATGATATTCTGGACTTTCAACATCCATTATCCATTTTTGGTTTAGAGCCATGGGTTGGGATGCAACAAAGACATGACGTGATCAACCCAACTGTGCCGCTAGATTACCATCGTCCTATGGCTGGTTCTACTTCAGAGGTATTTAGAAGCAATGATGCATGTAAAGAGCTCTGTGCATCTCAACAAACTTCACAACCTCGTGAAATGCAGCATAGTATTCTGCAGCAACAGGAATATCAATCACAATCTCAAGTCTCTTGGCAACAGCTACAACAACAAATTCAGCAGCAGCAGCAGCAATTGACATCCCAGCAAATGGTGCTGCAGCAGCTGCAGCAAAATATTCCTCTACAGCAGTTACAGAAGCAAGTGCAACAGAACCCGATGCTGCAACAGTTACAGCAACAAAACCCAGTCCTGCAACAGTTACAGCAGCAACATGTACTGATGCAGAAGTCACAGCAACAGCACACATCACTACAACAATTAAAGCAGTTGCAGCAATCTATACCAGAACTAAAACAATTTGAGAATCAGCCGCTGCAGCAGTTACAGCCATTGCAACAGCAACAACCATCTCTACTGTCACAACAGCAACTCCAGCAGCCTATGCCATTGCCTTCACAGCAAAAAATATTGTCCGTGCAACCAGAGCAATTACATAATCAGCATCAACCAAGACAGTCTCCTATGATGGGTCAATCTTCAGAAAATCACCTCCATAACCACCAACTACAACTAGAAAAATCAATTCTGCATCAGCAACCAGCACAGCAGAGCCTGCCACCTGCTCAACAATTACAGAATCGGCAGATAGGCCATCATTCTCCACCAACACAACATGGCCACAAACAGTCTGTGGAACATCCTCTTCATGACCATCAGCAACTGCAACCACAATCTAGCCAATTGCATGAATTAGAAGGCCAGTTATTGCATCCATTGTCCACTCGATCTCATGCATCTTGTAACCTGTCAGTGCCAACGAGATCTCAATCTGGATTCACTGACTCTGATGTTTCCTTTTGTTCCACCACAACTCCTGTGAACAGTTGTCCATTGCAGAATGTCCTCACTAGGGCACAACCTGGTGGAATTAAATTAGAGGAAAAATCTCATTATTCGAACATGTTGAGGCCTGCACCAGACAATACACAAGGTGCAAGTTATATCTCAAACCATATTTCTGAACCTTTGGTTACTTCTTGGTTTACTTCTAACAAAGAATCAAGTCAGAATGAGTTGCGAGCTATACCGAATTTTCACTCGGGTGAAATGGATACATCGTCTTTTGGGTCTGCAATTTCTATGATACATGCTAATGCTGCTGTCCAGCAAGGTTTCCCCACATTACCAAACACATCTACATCCTTTTGGTTTGGAAGTACTTCTCAGGATAATGAGATCCAGGCTGATTCTCGGAATACTGTTTCCTTTGGTGCTAACATAGAGAGTTCTTTGGCTGATCCTTCCAATTCAAGCCCCTTGGTAGCAAGGGTATTTAATGGAGTTAAGGATGTTCCATGCCAACTCTCTGCTGAAAGCATGATGTCTACATTAAGTACAGGCAAAGATGTTCAACCACAAATTTCTTCTGCTGGCATGCTCAGTCCCCATTCTTTGGCTGTGCAAGACCTTCCTGACAATTCAGATGTTGCAAGCACTGTGGAAGACAATACTTTCTTACAGAAAGGGCCACTTCAACAATTACCTCCACCTGTGAGAACATATACTAAGGTTAGTTAATGTTCTAGCACTCATAATGCTTTGCCATTTGATTGCTTGATGCTTGCTGCTGGTTATTACATTAAGAGTGATTATTTCAACTAGACACTTGAAAAAGTTAGTGTCTATTCTAAGTTGTTTTCTTAATGTTGGAGGTGTGACTTTGTGCTGCAGGTATACAAGCTGGGGTCTGTTGGAAGGTCTATAGATGTTACACGCTATAGAAATTATGGTGAACTTCGTCAAGAACTTGCTCGTATGTTTGGCATGGAAGGCCAACTAGAAGACCCTACTTCAAGTTGGCAGCTTGTCTTCGTGGATCATGAGAATGATATTCTTCTTGTTGGAGATGATCCCTGGGAGTAAGTCTTCTACCTGCCGTCATGCCCATTAGTAAAGTCCAGAGAGTCCATACATGACATTCAGTTCAGAATTGCACAAAGATCTCCATAAGAATGTATACTTGAGAGTTGCATTGTTTTGTTTATGTCGTAAAGCTACATTAACCACCAATGAATTTGGAACCCTCTCTTATTTGGCCTCGATAGGAAATCTTCTTAAATTTCCATGGTGTCTGGTTCTATCAGTCCTCTGATGATAGACATGTGCTCTCTTATTGCTCTCTTTTAATAAACTTCCTGTCATACACACTTTTGAGGGATGGGTTATACAGGATTAGATTTAGAATGGAAGAGGAGTTATGCTACAACATAATTTCCATGGACGAGCTAAATCATCCATTGTGAATTAAAATTAGATCATAAAACACGGAGTGATCATGTAACAACTTTCTAACCAAATCCTTTTTTAAATGCTGAAAACATGGTAAAATGTCATACTACTGAGAAACAGTAAGTAGTTTATTATTTAACAGGAGTGAAAGAAGAGATTTCTATACAACTGTAGGCTGTAAATGAACAGAAGGCAGCTAATCCTTCCATAATCATGCTTAAGGGTGTTATTTAGTGAACAAGATGTTGCAATGAGGCTCTGTTGCACAATTATGAAGCCTGTTTAATAGTGTCTTGTAAAGGGATCTGAGGTTGTATTACTATTTAGCTGAAGTGAAGAGGTAATTACTGTTGAATTTTGTAGCTATGGTCGTTCTTCATAATCAATATTTTAGCCTTTGATGTATATGTAATAACAAATATAAGACGTGCTCTTCATGTTGGTTTTAAAATAAAAATTTTGAATTTTCAAATTTGAATTTTTGGCACCAAATAAGGTCAAGTAGGCCAAGTTGGAAGAGACACCCATTCAGCCTCACAGAAGTCTATATATAAGGCACTCATCCTCCTTCCCAAGTCAGTAATTCGGATCTCACAAGGACAAGTATCTGTGTTCATCAAAGCAAAGATGACAGATAAGAAGAAGGCTGAAATTCAACTGCAGCTGACAGAATTCTCTCTCTTCATTTGACCTCACACATGTGATACCATTTTCTTCTGCAGCCTCGCACGTGTGGTGTTTCTGGGATCTTCTGGGCTGCAGGACCGAGCTTCTTTGGGCATAGTAGGAGGCTGAAATTCGGCCCTAGCAGATCAGACGTGGCTGAGTTCATTAGGCAATAGTTTGACTTGGCAAGAGGGCAGTTTGACCAGTTGTGGCCAGGGCTATGTTACTAGTCAGTTTGACTTGAAGAATTAGATGTATCTCTATTGAACTTAATTATTTCTCTAAAGAAAGGCTGCTGGGTTTTCCCCGTGTGGGTTTTCCCCATGTGGGTTTTCCCAGGGTAAAATTCTTGTGTCTCTTGTTTGGCTGTCTCTTTATGATCCTACTGACATTTTGTTTCTACTGTTGAGATCTTCTGTGGAATTGCTTTATGATGAATGTGAATGCAAGAAAGATTAATATAAGAAATTGTAAGAAGTAATTAGCAGATTAGATCCTATGAAAAATCAACAATTAATCGAACTAATCTTTGTTCCAGAAATTCAATTTCTCCTCTAGTTTGGGTCCATACTGAAGTTGCACAAAACTTTGGAAACTGGTACATTTTGGAACTGGGAACACCCTGGAAATGTGACCCCCCACAAAACTTGTCAGGAATATATATATATCTCGGAGTTATATGGACATGGGTTTCTTTCAAAAATGCCATTATGTGAAATTGAAAAGCAATCTTTATAGATGAGGCTGTACATCCAAAATTAACCTTTATATATGAAGCTATATGTGCCAAAATGTAACATGAGCTAAGCCTAATAGATATCCATCTCATCTTCGTCTTTATCAACAAAACAAGGACAAGATGCCTGTTTAACATTATATAGTGGACTAGAAGGAGGAAGTCCACTTTGACTTGCATCACCATCAATATTAAATGCTACAAGAGAGAGTTGCATGTTTGAGGATTTTGGATATACACCACGTTCTTTATGAACCCCACTTGTATATTCTTCACACCTATGGGACATAAGGCGTAGGCTCAAATGCACATGGACAAGATCAATATATTATGATGGCAACCTATTGTGCTTCACAAAAATGAATGAAACCATATGCTTTGGTGTCCTTATGTCGATGAGATGTTGCCACTTGTGAGAGAATATGGGTGGCAATATTTTGCAAATATACACCATTTTCCCTTGACAAGTCCACCTTTTAATTGAGTTCACTGTCCTTCTCTTATCCAAAGATGACTTGTCTGAAAAATCATCCTATCTAGTAGCAAAACAAACGAATTTGTTCTTTACCCCAATTTGTAAAGAAGATGAAAACAACCTGTGGAAGGTTTTCTTCACACCATTCACCATCTCCCTATTTTCATGTAGGGCCTTCCTCTAACTATTACTTGTTGAATTTCCACGAGCTTGGGTCTAGGTTAGAGTCTTAAAATCACTGACGCTACCAAACCAAGAATCTCAACAAGAACTGCGTTTTACCACGAAAAATCTAAAGCAATAAATCACATATGCAATAGTATACATAATTTTAAAAAAAATTGTACAATAATGTACAACCCCAATCTTCGTTATATTAAACCAAATATGAATAATACAATAGTCTATGGTATACAAGATACAATGACAAACTTGCTGTGCAAACTCGATGTCGTATCTTGTCTTGTCAGTCCTTCTCTCCCGTACCGCTCACTAGATGCCCATTAGTCCTTCAAAGGACAACACATCGAGACTCCAAGAGGGCTACCACCTAACACTGCTGCAATTCACTTCTGTAGCATGTACATGGGCTGATTTGATCTGCTCTCTGGGTAGACCTAATTCCTGAGCTCCAAACTGCCAAGCTAGCAGTCACCTTTGTCCATCAAGGTACGACACTTCGGCACCAAACTTCACCTAATCTTCAACTCCTCTTCATCACTTCAAGTTAGCTCGTCTAGGGCTACTTTGGGCTATCAACACGCTGCCCTCCACTAGACTAATGATGCCCAATACTTCACTATAAGTTCTGCTCCTTATTGAGGTCTCGAACTGCCCAAGTAGACGTCAATTAGTGTTTTAAGATTTGGCCGGCTTGGAACTAATTCGACCGAGTTGGTCCGAGTCAAGGCCTCACTGGGTCAATTCAGCCAGTGAACCGGTTTGGCCGACGGGGTTATTAGTGAGCTGGCCGAGTTGTTAGACAACTCGGCCGACTCGATAATAACTCGGTCGGCTAGGTCGAGTCCGAGCCTACTTGGCTGGGTTGGATGACAACGGCCCGTGAATTTAAAAACAATGATTTTTTTTTAATTTTTTTTGCTTTTGGGGGACTCCAAGGTTTTCACGATGATACTTTAATGGTTTTTTGTCCCTAAATAAGTTTATCTTGCTTGACCTTGACAGGTTTGTTTAGGTGGTATCACATATGTAGTAGAGATTCCTTAAGGGATAGCTTTGTTCTTCTTCAAAACCTTCCAATAGGTTCTCTGCCCCTTTCTTAAAGAAAACCTAACTTTGTGGCCCCAACCTTGGCCCTCCAAAGATGAGCATCGAGCCTTGAGTTGATTCCACGTGATGCTACACCCCTTGATGAGCCTCCAAATGCTAAAACACTAACTTAAAATCTTGGATGTTGGACTATTTGATGATATGCGCAAATGGAGTAAAGATGCCCCTGGCTGGCCTTGACCCTATTTTGGTGGATGGTGCCTTCTTCCAAAACACAGACGAGGATGATTATCATTGAGATGACTTAGGAGGGCTAGCACATCCCTCTTTGATGCCAATGCTTACCCTTAGGGGTGCCATGTCACTCACATGCTTGGAAAGGGTGACATAGGGTCTCTCCTGGATGACATCATGGTGGAGGATGCACTTTCTGAAGATGTACACATGCACTTTGGGACTTTCTTGGAGTGAGGAACACTCTTGGACCCTTGTATTAGTTCCTTGATGACTTACAATCGATTTTGGAGGATAACGCCATTTTTAGCCTCCTTGGTTATGTGTTTTTGTTTTGATCTCTATATCATCATCATGTATGTATTGGACAGTGCACTGGGTGCCATTTTGATATAATGGATATATTCATGAGCCTACTTTGATCATATGTTGTCTTCTATCTATATTGTAATGCTGTGTGTTTGGAAACATGAATGAAAATATTTAAAACTATGTTTTTTAATAAAAGAATAATTATTTAATGTATTTTTTACAACGACCGAGTCATTGAAATCGAGCCGACCGAGTCGATACCGAGTTGGAGTCGGAGTCGACCCTCGATCGAGTCGGAGTTTTAAAACATTGACGTCAATACATGGCAGTTATAGGCTTGCAATAATTCTGATCCAAAACTGATCCTTCACTTAGAATCTGCCCACTGGTTAGGGCATCAAATCTGCCCCCTACTCTTTGGCTTCTACAGGCTTACCATCCATCTAGCAAAACAACAAACTAAGAAGGCTAAACCATACCTTTCAACACTTCTTGTCCTTGATTTCTTGTGATTATACTCTGAGATTTTCGGTCCTCCTAGGGATGACTGTAACTTCTGTTACAACTTACAACCCCAAAAACATGACCAAACAACCTTCAAATACTGTGTTGAGGTCCTCCCTTGACAACCCTTTACCACACTGCGACTCGGTCTCCAATGAAGAGCTGTTCCAGCTCCTTCACACCCTCTGCCCAACCTAGAAATACTACAGTTCAGGACTGCAGCAAATCCGTTGCTTGTGCAAGAGATACACCTGTGAAAGTTCCTCAACTGGAATCCCTACTGCAATAACTGATGATATTACTCCTATTTGTTAAATTCCTTTAAACAAATTACTTGCATTTTCCCACGGCAAATATCGTAATACATACACTGAAGTCTTCAATTAATTAAATATTATGCGGAAACAAGAGGCTGAACAAGAAAGAAAGTACAACACAATAGACACCGTTATTTTTGGACAAATGTCCCTGGAAAAACTCAATGTGGGAAAACCAGTGCAGCGGTTTTGAGGGTTTATTATTATTAAGCAGTAGCAAATTCTGAATACATCTCTGAATACCTCATGGGTTATTCAGTTACAAAGAGAAATACTGGCAGAAAGATTTGTGAGATTACCTCACACAATCATTGAGAAAAATTCTGACTGATCCGGTCACTGGATGAGCTGCCTCTGGCAAACCCTGCGCTGCCTTTGCAGAGTCCTCATGCAGTACCTGCGTTAGTCCCTCTAGGTATTGCGTCACCTAGCCTGTTGTTCGATTTGCTGCCCAGAGTCACTGCTCTCAACCTCCCAGTCTCACACCCTGGCTCCCGGCTTCTGAACTGACTCTGCTGCAAAATTTTGGACTCTCTCTCACCCTATGTGCTGCCTCTACGTGGCCCTACGTCAACCTCTGTGTGAGAGCTGCTGGATCACTCTCTGCCTCCCTCTGGCAAAAAATGTGATTTTGTGCATAGTGCATTTATGTTCCTTGATGTGAATGTCTTTAAACGATGGATGAAATTAATGCAAATTATACATAATCACCAGTGTTGCAAAACTTGGTTATGGAAAAAAAAATCAGTGGGGGTCGTCAACCTGGATCGCTAAATTTGAATTCCGGGAAAAAATCAGCGAACCTTAATTTGGACTTGAAAAACTTGGTGAAACTTGGCAACCTGGAAAACTGGAAAAAAGTTGGAAAAATCAGGAGGAATTGGGGGATTTTCCAAGACTGATACTCAGTGTGTATCTGTATTTGATCACACACTATGTGTAACGCAAATATAATTTGCAGTCATCATAGACAGTCACATGGGCATTCTTTTCTTTGTTCTTTGGGGATTTTAAACACCTCCTTGAAGGATCTACCTAGTTTTCATTCTAAATATTTTATCAAAGATAAATTCTTTTGATATCACCAATCTATGTTGGATGTATGCTAGCGAAGAGGTGGTTATCCAGGTACTATTAGAAAAAAATTGTAAGAAGATATTTCTTGTATCATCCAACACTAACAGTTCACTCTAGGAAGCAAAAAATTTGGTGATGCATCCCAGCTAGGAATCCTCAAAAAAGCCACGCAAGCCATGCTGTATAGATGTCTGATAATTCTTTTTCAGTGGAAATCACAGAACTTGCTACTAAATTATATCCAAATTACTCTGCATTGTGCAAGAAATCATCAGCTATTGTGTGCAGCATATATTGATGTTCCTCTATGCAATTCCTCTGCTGAATGGAATTGATACATATTATACTTAATTGAGGCATGCACCCATTGATGACTATATTATGTATTAAATCTCTGCAAATGTTGCAATTATCACTGACAGAGATATGTTGTATGTCAAGCACTTATTCTACAGATGACTATATGCTCTATTCTTGGACTTACGAAAAAATTCTGAGCTTTCTATCAGAGGATGCTCAACATCAATCCTAATAAATAAAACAGACTCAATTTCTGTTACGAGTCACGACCAAGCAGAGCTCAAGAAGTAATGAACCTTGCCCTTATTTCAGAATGATGAAGGCATGCGGCCTTCCCCTTGACTTTATGAGTGTATAACCCACACTACATAAGTTTCAGTTTGATGTTTTATTCTCTATGAATCTCTTCCATGGCTGCCATTAGAATAGCCAATTATTGTGCAGGTGTTCACAGAATGACTGAAGTGAAAAGTACTCCAAGCCTGGTAGACCGGAATGTCATGCTGCCTAGATGTAATCCCCAAGGTATTAGATCTATTGATCTTGTGATGTATTTTATTTGAGTCTTGACCAAGTACGCTTCAGGTCCCCTCTTGCCTCAACCTTAGACACTCAGAACTGTACCATGCCAGAAACAGGGAGTTGGCATAGTTAGACCTATTACCCTGTTAGATCAAATCAGTGCTTCCTTAGCCAGCCAAGAAGGCTCATTGTTCTGTGCTTCGAGTTCACTAGTAAACATGTGGTTGATATAGACAGGCTACAACCTTCTAACATTGTGTTTCCTATTCAAGTCTGTTATGCCAACATTTCCACATTGATTGCAATTGCAGAAGGCAATGATCACCCACTGAATCAGAATGGTATGCGTTGTCCACATAGGCGTCTCAAGCTCTGTGTTATCTATCACAGTGCATGTAACATTCTCTAATCAACCTCATTGCCAAATGGTTCCCTGCAATTATAGTTTCAGCAAAGTACAATATGTTGAGGTACATAGGTACATTGCGATCCTGTTTTACCTATTATTGACATTATTTTTAGTACAAGTACAGAATACCTACAATGTTTGAGCAAGTGACAAACATCCCTTACTCTCCCATCGGGGAGCTCTCAATTATGGTTTCTCAAAAAAGGTTGATCAATGATTACCATTTTCATTGATTCTTCCTTTATCACGTTTGCCTTGGATGCCTGGTGAATGCTTGTTGGCTATCCTGTGGTTAGGATCTATTATAATTATAATAATCGTATCATACTTTCATAGCCTATGCCTAGCTAGTGATCATGTTTCAGCTGCGTGCTGGCTTCTTCAGCATCTCTGGTTGTAGCAGTGGGTATAGATGAATACGTTATGGATTCTTGACCTTCTGCAACTTGCCACCATGTAGATACTAGATACTAGTATAGTGCTGCAACGAAAAAAAATCAGTGAAACCAGCAGAATTCTCAAGAATTTTAAGCGGCCATACAGAATCTTGCTAACAGAACACAAGATTGTTCAAATTTTGTCAAGCCAACTCTGCTTATATTAACAACAAATTTTATGAAGGAATTTGGGAGCGTCGGCCCATACTGTACTGTTTGAAACTGGCAATATGCTGGCACATTTTCTGTTTTTCTCTGTTTGTATGGCTGTAAAGCAGCAGTCATGAAATGGAGACATATTCTAGACATGTGATACTGGTTAACTTCTAAAGAGCAATCAGAAGAGTGCTGTTATATGTTTAGAAGCAACCTCACCATATCTGCAGCCTGCTCAAACTCCAAATACCGAGTTATTGATGTTCTAATGCATTATCTGTTACGTAGTATGAGCAGTGACGAAACATGCATACCTTCAGATAGTGACTTTATTAGCCAATGTGACATTGTTTGAGGTTTTCATAATACTGATTTCAAACTCCAAATCCACCTCAGTTATGCCTGTTCTTTTCTGTGTAATAATTTGGGCAGTGACAAAACATTCATGTACCCATTCAGATCAACCAATTAGAGATTGTTTTAGGTTTTCAATTCACTTATTTGAAATGTATTTGTCAACGTCTTCAAACTAGTCTCCAATGTTTTAAAATCTCAAATTCTTTTTCTATATTTGTTTTCGTATGCATGTTATCTGAGCGAAATTTATGGTTTTGTTTGCAGGGAGTTTGTAAGCTGTGTCCGTTATATTAAGATCTTATCACCTCAAGAGGTTTTACAAATGAGTCAGGAAGGGATTGAGATCATAAATAACACACCAATACAGCTGCAAAACAGTAGCTATTCGGATGATCATAATGCTTGGAGAGATCATTGTTACCAGAGCTCTGCCAATCCTTCATCTGTATCTTTCAATCATTAGTTTTTCTGGGATGGTCCCTTACTTTGACTATTGACCATTGCAAGTTTTATTCTGAGTTGATTGGATGATGCAGAGGTGAAACGTTTTCAGAATCACTGCCCATTGTTTACACCCTCATCTCTGAGTGGAGGCCTCCATGTATAATGAAGCCATATCTACCACCAATGATCTCAGTTCCTGCACTTGAGTGATTCTCAATATCGTCTTGGCATGCATTTTCCTAAGCTAAGAATTGCAAACATTGAGGTGCAGGAGCTTATATGGAATATTTGACATTTGTGGATGATGGCTGAGGTCTTACAAAGTACCGAGACTGGGATACTCCAGAAGGTATTTGATGGAAGTATGTTCATCTTGTATTATATAAACTGCATTATTATCCAGATGATATTTGATGGAAGCATGTTGATCTTGTATTATATACTTCAGTATCAACGTGTAGCTTGTGACAAAAATAGACAAGTTCCGGCTTTGCAAAAGCCAGATAAATTTGCCATTGTTAAGTGCATTTTTTGTTAGGAAAGAAGTTTCTGTTTCGGTTGCTTCAAAGTGCTTTGACGTACAGGCTGCTGTGCCAGATTTTGCAGCCTATCCAATAGCTGTGTGTTGACTGGTAAGAAGGATATGCAAGTGAAATTCAAGTTGAAGCATCTACAAGTGGTTCAGTAAAGTGGGGTTCACATATTTTGGTTTACCCCTTTATTTTGATACTTGGTTATTTTTCCTCTTCTAGAGATGCACTTTTGAGTCCCATCGACCTAATTTAGTCATTTGTGGACATTTACAAATTCTTCCTGTCTTTCTATGGTGATAGAGTATCTTGGCATGTAAGTTTAGGGAGATGCAAACTATCTGTCAGCTAATGATCTGACATTGAAGAATGTATCATATTTCTTTTGTAAATGTATTTTCCTGTCACGTCACGGTGGCAGTTGCCATGATCATTTCTACTACACTACAATGTAGTGGAGCCAATATTTGACCGTGTTTCTTGATTTCTTGGAAAATTGCTTTTTGACTGCCGTTTCTTAGATTCTGTAAAAGTTTGCTTCTTGCATTGGATTCTCTTTGATCTTTTGGTCAAAGGATCGATTTCTTGAATGTATCTTCATAAAGTTTGTTTGATATATTTAAATTGCTTCCAGAACTTTATGTACCTGGCTTTAATACCAAAAAAAGAAGCACACAATTTCCTAAGCTGTATTCCAAAATACTCTAATACGAAAAGTGTCACAAGGTATATGACCTGATTATAAACACTAGGAAATAATAACGGTAAGGATGTGTAGGGGATCATCATGGTCATCAAAGGGTAGGGCCCAACTAGCCACCTTCACCGAGGGAGCATCATCGATGTGCTTATTTCAATGATCATTAGCATTTTCAAGATGTTGCAATTTGAGATAGCTAGGTCGATGTTGAAAATTTCTTATCATTCATTGTTGGGGTAGGGGACTAGCAATGCCCATGCTCCCTATGCTCTTAAACCTACTTGCTTGCTTGATGGTGAAGTTTGGTCCCTAACATGATAATGTTCCATCAAAATGGACATAAGAAGGTATTGTTAACATGGAGTTTGATCTCTAGGGTTACACCTGCTTGGTTATGGGGGAAAAGATCAAAAAATATGTTTCGATGTCTTAGTGTGCCTACATGGAGAATAATGGGGTTTTTGCAATCCTAGATATGACAAACTTAATCTTTCACTAGAAGAGTGCAAACTTCCAAAGGCTTCATCATTGGAGCAATCATGTTTCACATTTGGAATTCAAATGCCAAATCTCATGCAAATGACATTTTGATTGAGGTTTGTAGCATAGTCACTTATAGTTGAAGATAGGATTAGCTTGGTAAATGTTGTCGCTAGCTCCCATTTCTAGTCCCTTGACGCTAGAGTGCTAGCTTTTGGAGTTGCTTAATAAGTGTTTACACCATGCTTGGGCGTGCTTCATGTCATGTGAGGTGCATGGAGTGTTGATTCCACTTGGTTGTATTGTGATGGATTTACATATTGAAGATAACATTTTTATAGATTGCGATGCCACACCTTGTGCTTACAAGGCAGATCTCCTTGGAGCATTAGAAACTTGCATGGCACGACGACTTTCTTCATGATGTGTACTTGGAGAGTTTTAGTAGCTTGCATGGGGACTTGTGATTGACGACTTTCTTCATGATGTGTACTTGGAGAGTTTTAGTAGCTTGCATGGGGACTTGTGATTGACTACATGACGTTTGAGTTGAGAATATTATGTAGGTGTTGTGCATGTAAAGGGCACATGGCGTTATGTGGTCGTGTTGAAGCATTGGAGACCTTTGGAGGAGCACTAGACCTTGAGGAGCATTTAGCCTTAGACCCTTTCTTGTTGGTTGTGCATGCCTTGTAGTTTAATATGTGCCATTTAGAATTGTAGCAATTTACATCTGGGCCTATCTAGTGGCTAATGAAGTTGCTTGTAGTGTACTAGGTGCATTTCTATTTTTGGGCTCTCATACCTTTCATATAAATAAATGGAGAAGTGTGTCTTTCTGTCCCTTATCGTTGTTCACTCATGTGATCACATGTTTGTGCTAGAGATTTGAGAGTTAGAGTGAACAAACATCTTTGTACTCTTCATTTTTATTACTATCGCCTTTTTTGGAGTGTGAGGGTTCTTTAAGGAATTCAAGGGAAAACTAGGTTTAGGGTTTTGCGTATTCCAGGGTCCAAACTTTGTGTAGTTGCATATTTGAATTCCAACTTATGTTACTTTCATGCCTGAGTAGATTCGAAAAATGGCTATGCACGTATATTTGACATAACATTGAGTTGAATTTGTTAAGTTATTTAACACATCTAAAAGACAAAGGACAAACTTACTATTGTAGTAAGTATTTTTATATCTATTATATTAATAGGGATTAACATATGTATTTGATATAATACATTATTATTTGTACTGTAGAAAATTATTACCGTAGATTTGCGGGGCAAACCCCTTTTGGTTTCTTATTCTCACAAGGTAATCCACATAATTTCTCTTTCTTTATTGTTGTGCTAGTTTTTAGGATTTAGTGAGCAATTTTTTCCAAAACCTTTCTTTTTAGGGTTTTTTTTTGTTAATGAGTTTTTAAATGTAAAGCTATATTAGCTAGTGTTTAGCTCAATAAAATGTAGTCCAATATTTTGATTTCACATTCATCTCTTGAACTTTGCTTAAGAGTGAGGTTTCCCACATTAGTAAGTGACTATATTCTTATTGAGAATTATAAATCAGATAAGAACTTCCACACATATTCAGTGTGAACATGTGAATTAATTCAAAAAAGTTTTGATTTTTTATTTATTACTTTGTATTTAAAGGAATTAACAAGTCGTCCAAGCTCATACTTGTGTGACACATGGTCGATTTCAACCGCTACAACTATAACCTCTAGGTGAACTGCACATGCCCCATGCATAGCCCATTTGGTAAGTTGGTGTATTTGGATCTCAAACCACATACTTTATGTAAGACTTCATATCATGACCATCACCAATTGAGCTGCACTTGGGGGTTATGTTTTGAAAAGTTATTTTAATTCTGAAAAATAATTTAATTTTTTCATTCACTTTGAGTAGAAAAAATGAGTTTCTTACTTTTAACAACTAAGTCTAAAATTGTACTTAGGTCAAGGCTAATTTTAAAAGTAGAATTTTGCTAAAACAATAATGACAGGGAAAGATAGACTTTATTACACACACTTGAGCAGTGGAGCAAGAGAGAAAAATACAGACAAAAGGGGAAAATGCATTCTTGGTTAGCATGTTGTATGAGAGAATGGTCTATATAGTTTCTTATAATCATATAGATAGGTTCTTAAAAATCAATAGTCATATAGACACGCCATACGGGTTGTTTTGTAAGTCATACAATGACGTTTTGTTATTCCTGGGTTTTTGAATAGGTTGTATAAGCCTACTTAGAGGCTTTTTTTGATATCCATACATGATATTTTTTGAGCACTCTGTGGAGGTTTCCTTGTAAGTTTTTTTCAATGGAATGAAAAGCTTATTCAGAGTTATTACTTGTGTGTGAGAATTTTTTTTTTTATGCTTTTGTTTTATTTTTCAACCATCTTTGTATTTGATGCGTGCTGAGATTTTTATCTTTGTTATTGAATAAATTCAACGTTCTAATTTATTTAATAAAGAAGCATTGGACAACAGTCACCCATGGTTTGGAAAATTTAGATGGTATTAGAGCTACTTTGATTAAAAGATTGAAGAGTAGCATTTTGTGTGTAAATCAACGATGTCATTAATTAGTTGCAGGTTCCAATACAAATTTAATGGTGCCTCTCAGTTTCTATCTTGGAAGGTTAGGGTTACTCTTGTTGGAAGAGAATGATCTCTAGGACATCGTGAAAGATTTGGTGACACCATAGGCAATAATTGGCAGTCCATGAAAGGAGGTAAAAGGCAAGTGGATAATCGTGGTTGCTATTAAACATCACTTGGTATTTCACATATCCAAGAAGAACATTTCGAAGGAGATATTAGATGCATTGGTAAGACTTTATCAGAGTGAACATTAATAGGAAGATGATCTTATAAAACAAACTTAGATCCACAAAGATGACCAAATCTGACATTGTTACTATTAGGTCCCTGTAAGACTATTTTATCCCTCTTATTGTTATTGTTGTGCCCATGTATCCCCCATATTGTTGTTGTTGTACCCCATAGAAGCCACTATTGTTATTGTTGTGCTCTTACATTATTATTGTTATGTAGACTCTGATTATATTGTGACTCCTTAGACCTCTATATATACAAATGAGGTATTGTGATTTATATTATCCAAAAATTGTTCATTTATGTAATGTAAATGAGGTTCTCCTCTCGAAGAGGATAATTTTTAAGTCGTTGATCTATTTATTTGTGAGCTGATTGCATAAAATTTGGTATCAGAGCTTTGGATTCTAGGGTTTTATCGCTTCAAATAGACCATCATGGCATTTTTCCTATAAATTTTATTCTACGAAGCTTCAAAAGCTGAAATTGAAGCCACATGGAGCTGAAATCTTGGTGAAACTCATGTACAGATTTTCGATCTTTCCTCGCTATGTTTTTGGAGATATGATTCGAGGAAGTTATGGTTTTTTCAGGCTCCAAAATTCCATCTCAAACATGTGACCTTGGGAAAATCGTCATAACTTTATCTCTAAGCATCAAATTTAAATTTCGTAAAAAGTGACAGAAATATGATAGTTTTTTGGGTATCATTTTCATGGCTGAAGGTTGAAACAATGACACGTGGCACTTCGTACAAGCTCACTCTACTGAACCAGTCTATAATCAGGGCATTGTGGAAGATTGGGCATAAATTTTTCTTGAAGAATCCAATCTCGATCTGACTTATGGAGTTGGAAAGAGGACTCAAAAGGCTACCACATGACGTAATTTCAGACCTTGGAGATCTACAATTACAAAGATACAACATATTCAATATCGAGCTTGTACAAAGCAAGAAAAAGGTGTGTATTTTATAAAATTTGCATAATTTTTTTGAAAAATTAGTTTCAAGTGATTCAAAGAGAATAATGAAGCATAAATATCATTAATTGATGCCCCGAAGAAAGAAAATGGAAATGCCTAGTAAGCAACCCGAAAGCTCTACTATGACACTTGAAGAATAAGAAGAAATGCAACATGATATATCAAAATTATTTGACCAAGTGTAACAAATTTCACTGTCATAAAAAGTAACTGAAGCTAAGATATATGGTATAAAAAGGGATGCGGGAGTTTTGAATGATGGTTTAAAATCAAACATTGAAGCAGTGATGAATGTCAAGATAGAGGGGTTGAAGGAAGGTTTAGCAAAGTTGCTAGAAAAAAGATGTCCCAATGGTGACAAGGCAATCCATGAAAATCATGATGAAGACAAGGAATATCAATTATGATTTTAGACACTTCAATGTGGGGTTTAAGCACCGCCACATTCCAAAGATAGATATGAGGAAGTTTGATGACAAGGATCTGGTAACTTGGATACTATAGATGGAACAATATTTTGATCTACATGATGTGCAACCCTTTCAAATTGTACGTATTTCATCTTTATATTTAGAACCCAATCAGTTTGTATGGTATAGATGACTTTGTTCTCGTAAATCACTTGTCACTTGGTCAATTTTTACGGACGAAATGATAGCATATTATGAAGATACAAAGAGAAGCACCTTCTTTAACCAATTGATAAATCTCAAACAAAAGGGTTCAATGGTGGAGCACATTGAAAGCTTCCAAAAACTGAATATTAGGGTAACCGATATTCCAGAAGAGCATATGATTGATGTATTCTTAGGGACTTTAAAAGATAATATCCAACATGAGATTCACCTTCGAGACCCTGATTCATTGGAGAAGGCATTCAAGGTGGCAATAAAAATTGAAAGCAAAATTATGGAAACAAGGAAGTCTACCACTCACAACTACAAAGATGGAAGTGGTGTTGCTCCTAGTCCTCCACAACCTACAAGGTTCATACCACAACAATTGAAGTAAAAAATAGCAAAAGGGATTTGCTACAGTTGTGATAGAAAATACACTGAAGGTCATAAGTATGCTGAGAAGGAATTATTCTACATAGATTATGTAGAGGAGGAAGACAAGGAACAAGAAACATCAAAACAGAAAGATATACACTAGGAATGAATCCCAGAGAAAGAAGAAATGGATTCGACCATATCTTGTAATGCATTGGCAAGATAGAAGGATATATCAAGAAGAAAAATGTAATAGTGCTGGTTGATTTAGGTAGTACGCATAATTTTATTCATTGTAAGATAATGAAGGAATTGAATTGCTTCCTATATCCAACACCAGAGTGTCAAGTGATGGTTGCAAATGGAGGAACAATAAATTGCTTTGGAAAGTTCCATAATATCAAGTTAACCATGGGGAGTATGTTTTGAATAGTCCAGTGCTTTCCATTCCAATGGGTGGTGTTGATGTTGAACTAGGAGTCTAATGGTTACAATATTTGGGGATGATAACTTTCAATTTTCAAGAACTTTTCTTCACATTTTTTTGGAAAGGAAATGAAGTTGAATTAAGGGGTATCATAAGGAAACCATGAATGATAATCAACTCTACTGGCATGACAAAACTTACGAAGAAAGAACAACGGGGCGTAATTTCATAATTATGCTCACTAGGGGTCAAACATCGAAATCATCTATTTCTTTAGATCTCCAAAAAGTCTTGAACAATCATTTCAAGGTGTTTGAGACTCCCAAAGGTCTATCACCTATTCATGATTAAACTCATGTGATTCACTTGATTCCAAATATCACGCCTTACAGAGATCTTTATGCCCAAAAGAGTGAAATTGAACGTATGGTTGCGCAAATGCTAGAGGCTAGTCTAATTCAACCTAGTCAAATTTCTTTTTCTGCTCTAGTAGTATTGGTGCACAAGAAGGATGGATCATGGCATACGTGTCCATATTATAAGGAGTTCAACAAGCTTACTATTAAAGATAAATCTCCCATTCTGTCATTGATGAATTGTTGGATGAATTACATGAAGCAATTTACTTCAACAAGCTGGATCTTCGTTTTGTATATCATCAAATTGGAATGAAGACTAAAGACATTCAGTAAACAACGTTCTTAACTCATGAGAGTCATTATGAATTTTTGGTCATGCCTTTTGGCCTTACTAATGCACCTTCCACATTTCAAGGTTTGATGAGTTCCATTTTCAAACCCTTCCTTAGAAAACTTGTGTTAGTATTTTTTGATGATATACTAATCTACATAAGTATTGGAAGGATCATGTTTAACATGTTGACAAAGTGCTCAAACTATTGGCGAAGAAACAATTATATGTAAAAACCTCCAATTGTTTTTTTGGAGTACGAGAGATGGAATATTTGGGTCATATTATATCTCATGAGGGTGTTAAGGTAGACCTCAACAAAATTACAACCATTAAGGAATGGAAAATCCCCACAACCATAAAGCATTTTCGAGGATTTCTCGGGTTGACAAGGTATTATCGCAAGTTTGTTAAGAATTATTGGAGTATAACGACACCTTTAACATCATCACTGAAGAAAGATGCATTTTCTTAGACTCCGTAAGAAACGAAGGCCTTTGAACATATTAAAGAGGAAATGTGCCAAACAACAGTCTTAGCTACGACATACTTCACAATTTTTTATTTTTTATTTATTTATTTTATTTTATTTTCTGTGGAATGTGATGCTTCTGGAAATGGAATTGGTGCTATTTTAATGCAAGAAGGAAGACCCATTGCTTTTGAAATTCGTCTAATCAAATGAAAGTATTTACATAAACCTATTTATGAGAAGGAAATGTGGCAATACTACATGCACTAAAGCAATGCCGATCTTATTTAATGGGAAGACACTTCAAGGTAAACAAAGATCATGATAGCCTTAAATACTTTTTGGAACAAATATTATCTTTAGAAAAAAAACAAAAATGGGTGAATAATATGTTGGGTTATGAATTTGAAATCATCTACAAAAAATGCACTCCCAAGAAAGGATGGTGATGTGGAAGCATTGATTTGTGCCATTTTTATTATCCAACCTGAGTGGATAACCAAAGCAAGGGATGAATGGAAGAATGATGAAGAAGTGTTGTCACTCATTCAAAAGTTGAAATAAAATCCAAGTACATCTGATACATTTAGCTGGAAAAATGATTTATTATGGTACAAAGATCGCTTATATCTTTGTAAGAATTCCCAATTCAAACAAAATATTCTTTTGGAATTGCACACCTCTCTCTTAGGAGGGCACTTAGGATTTTTAAAAAATTACCATAAGGTCAAGAAGAATTTTTTTTGGGATGACCTTAAATCTGATATTCAGAATTTGTGGTAGAATGTTTGGTTTGGAAACAAAATAAATTTGAGACAATTAAGACCCCGAGTCTGCTATAACCGTTAGGCATTCCAAGTTAGTGTTGGGAAATGTATCAATGGATTTTATCATAGGTTTACCCAAGTCTGAAGGAAAGAGTATCATCATGGTGGTAGTTGATAAACTTACCAAATATGCACATTTTTGTGCATTATGTCATCCTTTCTAAGCCAACACAATTGCTATTGCATTTATGGAAACAATTCAAAAGCTTGATGGAAATCCAAAGATTATAGTAAGTGACAAAGATCCCATTTTCATTTGAAATTTTTGGACAATTATTTTCTTGTCTTGGTACCTAATTAAATCATAACTCATCTTATCATCCTTAATCTAATGGGCAAACTAAGATAGTGAATACATTTTTGGAAGGATACCTTTGTTGCTTTGTATATAACAAACAAATACAATGGGTCAAGTGGTTACCTCTAGCTGAATGGTGGTATAACACTTCCTTCCATACTAAAACAAAATGACCCCATTTATGACACTTTATGGATATCATCCACCATCCATCACATCATATCTAAGAGAAAATTCTAAGGTTCAAAAAGTGGGAGATCACATCGAGCATCAAAAACAAGTTCTCCAACTCTTAAAGGATAACCTCACTGCAGCACATAATTAAATGAAACAACAGACAAATCAACATCGCAGTGAAATAAGTTTTGATGTAGGCGACTCGGTTATAACCATACAAACAAATGTCTCTCAAGAAAGCTAAGAAGGATAATAAATCATCACCCAAGTACTATAGTCCTTACAAGGTGATGCAAAAGATTGGTACTATGGCATACAAATTGGATCTGCCTACATCTTCCCTAGTACGTCTAGTTTTCCATGTTTTATGCTTAAAGAAGCTTATAGGTGACAAGCTTCCAATTCAAACAGAGTTTCCAGAACTTGACGAAGAAGGGAAAATCATATTTGAGCCTGAAGCAGTCACGGAAACAAGAACCCGACGACAACGAAATCGATCAATTTCAAATTATCTCATTAAGTGGAAGAGCTTATCCATTGAAAATTCCACATGGGAGGATGAAAATTTTATACAAACGCATCCAGAACTACTCAAGCGTTGAGGACAACACTTTTTTGAAAGATAGGAGCATGTTATGCCCTATAATACTAGTTTATCCCCCTTATTGTTATTGTTGTGCCCTTACATTATTAATGTTATGTAGGCTTTGATTATATTGTGACCCCTTAGACCCCTATATATACAAAGGAGGTCTTGTCACTTATATCATTCAAGAATTGTTCATTTATGTAATGTAAAGGAAGTTTCTTCCTCGAAGAGGATAATTTTTAAGTCGTTGATCTATCTATTTGTGAGATGGTTGCATAACATTTACCAATTACTTGATGAAGATCATATATATTTTTGATCAATTTGCAATAGTTGAAGAGAAGGTAGAAGATGTTGATTGGTGAACATTGCACTGAATGGATTACAAGTTTTCTGGGAACCATTTGTCCAAGGTGTTTGTGTTTGTGAGAAACTTTCCAATTTTAAAATATTGTGGGATGATTGTGTCTAGGAGGAGACTTGGATGGAGTCAAAGGCCACTTAGAAGGGTATTAATGAAAACCTAGCCCTATTTGGTTAGACTAAAAAGGGCACAGGAAAAGGTATGAGTAAGGATAAGAGAAAGAGTGAGAAGTCATACTCATAAAATCAAGTGCTTTATTTGTCACAAGTTTGGACATTATGAATCACAATGTCCAAAAGGGAGGAAAAGCAAAGTGAAGTAGCAATTGAAACATGTAGCAATCTTAACAAAAATTCAAATGAATGTGTTCGTTGCCAAGTTTGAGAAAGAATTCTCATTGGTTTCTGACTTTTCTACTAGGACAATTTTGAGGAATGGTTGATATGTGGACAATGGAGTATCTCCTCACATGACATAAACTCCACAATTATCTTCCAGTATAAGAGAGCAAGACTCAAGAGTACAGGTTGAGCTTAGTGATGATGCAAAGTATTTAATAGCAAGAGTTGGTGCTATTTCCTCCTAGCAAGTCATGTAACTTTTTAGAATTTAATGTTGTGTTATTTGTCCCTAAGTGTAAAGAAAATTTTCTTTTGATTTTGGTTATGGAGGATAAAGGCTTTGTAGTAGAGTTCAAGACAAGACAATTCTTTATCAAGTTGGAAGAATCTAGCCCAAAAGAAACACAAGTGGTTGGAGTTAAAGAAGGAAATTTGTACAGGTTATAGGGTGAACTTGTTTGAGCCATGGTTCATAGGATTAATAGCATGTGTGTGTTTTATGGTACAATAGGATGGGTATTTGCATTATAGAGCATTTCTTGTTCTGTCAGAGGTTTCAACAATGAAAAAGGAGTATGCAGAGGGTGTGTGCTTGGCAGACATGCCAAGGTTGCTTTCCTAAGTAGGTGCACATATCTAAGGAGAAATTACACTAGAGATTTTAGACCCGATTCATTTTAAAGTATGTCACATTGATGTCAGTGACATCAATTTTGGGAGTTACCCCATGTTTTCTTTACCGCATTAGGGGAATTTTGAGGTCTAAAATGAGCTCCTAAGAAAAATGTACAACCAAAATAAACTTTATAAGAACCAATAGGATTCAAGATGATGATGTCAACCATGGGGGATGATTCACCATTTTTGGAGTAAAAATAATAAAAAATAATAAAATAATAAAACTAATTTTTCAACTCATATTTTCTATTTATATCCCTAAGGGTTTACTTAAATTTAGAGCGGGAGTACTCGTTGGATGCCAAATTTAATTTTCATCCAAGGAGTACCCATGTTGCATATTTTCGATGGACCTTGCTACATGAAAAATGAGAAATACATGAAAAAATGTGATTGCAATAATGTTTTTCATGTATTTTTCATTTGTCATGCAACAAGGCCAATTGAAAGTATGCAACATGGGTACTCCTTGGATGAGGAATCAAATTGTGCATCCAATGATTGTTTTCACTCGAAATTTGAGTAAACCCAAAGGGAGATAAGTTGAAAATACGAGTTGAAAAAATAGTTTTTTCCTGTTTCCCTTCAAAATTTGATGATGTAATGTAATCTTATTTTATTATTTCCATATTATTTTATAATTTCCTTTAGAGGCCCATTTTAGACCTCAAAATTCCCCTAATGATGATTTCTTTTGCAAAATGTAGATATATTTCTTGAAGATGAAGGATGAGGTCTTTAGCAAGTTTCAAGAGTGTAAAGCTCTTGTTGAGAACTTGACAGAAAATAAGAGCATTTTAGATCAGATAATTGGGGTGAATATACCTTCAACGATTTTTGCAAGAAAGAGGGAATCAAGAGCGAGTTAAGAGTTTCATGCAACACCTAATAGAATGGCATTGTAGAGTGAAATAATCAATCCATCATAGTGATTGCTAGTGCCATGATCCATGACTAGGATTTGCCCATGTTTCTTCGGGTAGAGGTGTTGAAAATAGCAACAAGAAATGCTAAAAATAGAAATGCTATAAATAGCATTTCAGGTACCAGTGTTGGACATAGCAACAAGGAATGAAAATTGGAAATGTTAAAAATAGCATTTCTATAAATAGTATTTCGAGATGGATTTCAATTTTATTTAGTCCTTGAACTAAAATTGAGAAGTAAAATTCGAATTTGATCTTATCAACTGTTTGTAAAATAATTAATTAATTCATCTTGAGTTAATTTGTTGTAGAAAATCAAACATGAAGTCTATGTGAAGACATGCAACAATTTCTCCATTGATTAAGGAAGTTATCCCTTGATTAAAGGAGATTATGATGAGTTGTAATTAGTTAGCTCAGCTATCTGAGTTAAATCCAGTTAGATTAGTTCCAACAGTTTGTGGAACTGATTGTGAGTTCAATTAGTTAATGCATGTATGCATGTAACTACTGCACTTCAGATAACTGAATATTCTCTCATAAATAACTCATACATGTTAGTTCAGTCAGAGACCCAGTTGAGATCAGAGGAAGGGACAATGTACTATCAGTTGGAGGATTTTTCCTATATAAGAAACTCATCCATGCAGAAGGAATTATCTCCTTCAGGATTGCGCTGTCAGATCAGAGGTTAGTGAGTGTGTGAAAAGGCCAATTCACACAGGTGGCAACATTAGGCCCCAAGTAAAACTGTGCGAGGAAATAGGAGGCTTGGAGGGCAGAGGAGAAGGTTTGTGAGAAGCCTTTAACTGTCTATGAGCAGCAGAGGGATTGTACTAAGAGTTACATAGCTTGTGAGCTAAATCTTTGTGTAATCCGGACATATTTCCACTTGTATGATAATATAGAGATTTGGGTTTTAGGCTGAGGCTTTCCCCAGATTATTCTTCTGTGTTTCATGTGTATGATTTCTTCTTCTCTGTTATATGTGTTCTGATTGATCCAACTCAAATTGATTAAGCGTCTGCAAAGTCTGGTTGTAGAAGTAGATCTTGTATTTTGCTCTAGTATATTGCATAATCTGTTGATCTATAGTGAGAATTTCTACATGGTATCAGAGTTAGCTGATCTATAGAGAAATTACTACATGATATCTAAGCTAGCTGATCTATAGAGAAATTTCTACATGGTATCAGAACAAAGGTGATCAAAGCAGAGAACAATATACTAAGAAGAGAATTCGAAGAAAATTTTTTTGGGCCACGAGTTTTCAGAGCAGATCTAAAGTTTTTTGTGCAAAATTTGCAGAAAAAAATAGCAGATATGGATTCCTTGCGGAAAAATACCCAAATTCAAAAAAAAAATCAGCTGAATTGGAGTTCGGATGAGGGAGATATCGCTGATTTAAAATCAGCTCTCTTTCTAGAAAATTTCGTGATGGTGGGAAAGATGAAACAGATTGGTGTGCTAGCCAAGATCCTGTATGCGCTTGAGGTACAAGATGCATGCAAAGCCTTGAGGAGCAAGACAAAGGTTAGATACTTGGTGGTTGAGAGGGAGAGTAAATTACCTCTCAACATGCAGCGCTAGAAGAAGTCTCAGAGAATTGTGGAGGAGCCACAATTGGTGAAGCAACTTCAAGAGGCTGTGGAGCAGCCACAATTGGAGAAGTCAAGAGGAGGCTAAGTGGAGGCATCCGCTCATGCAGAGACCTCCAGTAGGGGGAAATTTCAAGCCAAGTGGGTAGATGGATCACATGCAACCATTCCTCCAGGTATGAGGTAGGGCGATGTGAAGTGATAGTCCCAAGAAGGCTGAAATAGGGGCAGGATCCTTGAGGTACCCAACCCCTTTGATTAGACCTTGCTACAGGAGCCCCGAAGAGGAGTAGCAAGACTAGCTAAGTGGGTAGAGATAGATGCGGATGGAGTGGCAGAGAGAGCTACAGTGCAGGAGTCCCAAGACAGTGCAGAGCTAACAGGCTGTAGCAATGCGAGAGGCATAGGAGTGTTTCACCAGTGCAGGATGACATAGAGAGTTGTGCAACGGTGCGAGATG
This sequence comes from Pinus taeda, assembly GCA_000404065.3. Classification (NCBI taxonomy): domain Eukaryota; kingdom Viridiplantae; phylum Streptophyta; class Pinopsida; order Pinales; family Pinaceae; genus Pinus; species Pinus taeda. The sequence continues at coordinate 5,809 of APFE030890700.1, read as the reverse complement.
CAGTGAGTTGTTGTAGCAGCGCAGAGGTCAGAGATGGAGCACTTGTCAGCGGCAGAAGAAGCTTCAACATCAGAGGACGTTTCTAGCCCAACACGGAGGTCAGTTGGTAGATTAGTTACTTACTTCTTAGTAACTGAGTTGCAGTGCAGCAGTGGGCAGCACGATGCAACATGATGAGAGGAGGTGCAATGCGGATGCAGTGCTGGGAGATAGGACCAGCAAGAACACGGATGCGGCAACAGGAATCGGTTTGGTTAATGCAGTTAGAGATCAAAGTGACAGAGGCTAGAGAAGTCAAACGCTGAAGAGCACAGAGGTGCAGAGTTTTCAGTTGACAGAGGCAATAACATTAAGATATTTTGATGACAGAGGCATCATTATGATTCAGGTTGTATATATATTTTTTTTTTGGAGTTGTTGCAGCAAGAACACTTGAGAGAAGTGTTGCATGCAGAAAATTCCAAAGGTTCAGGATCAGGGTCGAGTTGAATGCCTTTCTTGTTGAGAGGGAGTGTTGAAAATAGAAATAAGAAATGCTAAAAATAGAAATGCTATAAATAACATTTCAGGTACCAGTGTTGGACATAGCAACAAGGAATGAAAAATGGAAATGTTAAAAATAACATTGGTATAAATTGTATTTCGGAATAGATTCCAATTTTAGTTAGTCCATGAACTAAAATTGAGAAGTAAAATTCAAATTTGATCTTAGCAGCTGTTTGTAAAATAATTAATTAATTCATCTTGAGTTAATTGTTGAAATTTGGTATCGGAGGACAGGTGGTTCCCTTAAGTTTTGATCTTTGGCCTAGGGAAAAGTGTCCAAAACATTTTAATTTTTCTCCTAAAGTGACTTTATAGTTTTTATAAAGTTAAAATCTAATTTAAAAGTGACTTTAAGTGATAAAGTTACTAAGTTTAATTTTAAAGTGACTTTTATAAAGTCAATGAAAAATTAGAAAGGAAAAGTGACTTTGGAAATAAATGACTAAGTGGTTCTTTATTAAAGTGGGGTGAATTAAAAAATAGAAAGTGAGATTTGAATGTGCATTTAATCTCAGCCATTGATCTAAATCTATTTCAGCCATTGGATTTAGGGATCACCCAAAAGTCACTTGGAGTTATATTAAGGGAGGAAAAGGAGGAAAAGGAGGAAAAGATAACAATCAATTCAATTCTTTCATGAGCAGATTGAGAGAAGGAGAGCAAGAGAGCAAGGGATATTTCTGGACAGTGAGCTGCGGAGTATCAGCAGCGGAGTTTCAGCAACGGAGTAACAACAGTGAAGTTTCAGCAGGGGAGTTTTTCAGCAAGGCTGAGATAAGTTGTAAAAGTTTGCTTGCTGATTTTTGCTGAATATTTTCTTGCTGTGAAAAGGTTTTTTTTTTAAAATAAAGAAGAGCTCTCAAACTGGTTTTCCCCAAGAGTTGTAGGGGGTTTTTTCAGGGTCACGTTGACAAAAAATATCAGTGTTTTAATGGCTGTTTATTACTGCTGATTTTTATTTCTGCAATTTCCAGCATTCTGTAAAATTTCCAGAATTTGTGTTTTCAGCAAAATTTATTTTTTCAAGCTTGTTGAATGTATGGTTATGGGAAAGGGCATTTAACTACATGGGAGAAATAAGGAGAAACTGAAAACCGGGGAGGGAAAACAGAAATTTTAACATGGTATCAGAGTTTGAGTGCTGAAGGGCAGTTTGGGACAGTAAAAGAGAAAAATTACAGCTGCTGATTTTTCACTCAGAAAATTCCAGCAAGCTGATTTTTCATAAACAACAGGTTTTATTTTTACTACAACAGTGCTATTTTTCAGTTTTAGGACAGCAGGATGTCATTAGGATTGAGGGTGGAGGATAGGTTGGATGGGCATACAAATTACAGCGTTTGGAAGGAGAGAATGCATAGTATCTTTGAGGAGGCAGAAGTCTGGGATATCATGGTGCATACCACACAGACCCCTGTTGTTGTGCCTACTGATGCTACTCAGTTGGCTGCTTATAATAAAAAGAACAACAAGGGTAAGAGGTTGATTCTAGACGGAATCAAAAACCATTGCATTCCTAGAGGAAAGAGAAATGCCCATGAGATGTGGACAACATTGTCAAATCTCTACCAGAGTACCAATGAGAACCGGAAAATGGTCCTGAAGGAGAAGCTGAAGACCATTAAGATGGGTAATGATAGTGCAGCTGGATATCTCACAAAGATTACTAATGTGAGAGATGAATTGGCAGTAGTTGGAGAGGCCATTCTACCCACTGAGTTGGTGCGGATTGTGGTGAATGGCCTCCCTCGTTCATGGATGAACTTTGCTGATGGGGTTTGTGCTCGTGAGACCCTTCCCACATGGGAGAGGTTTTGGGATGATTGCATTCAGACAGAGATCAGGAAAGGTCAGCTTGGGGCAGCCAAAGCCAGTTGAGCAGGATGAGGATGTAGCACTGGTGGCAGGAGGCAAGAAAGGCAAAGGGAAGAAGCAGGCTTCCACAAGCAGTGGGGGGGGCAAAGGCAAAGGTAAAGGTAAACAGGTAAACACACAGAAGGACTATTCCAAGGTGAAGTGTTGGAATTGTCAAAAGATGGGACACTATGCAGTTGTGTGTCCGGAGAAGAAGAAGAAGAAGGGGAAGGACCAGAGTTTGGCAACTTCAACAGAGATTGAGGACTTTGCAGGTCGTTTTGACCGGGAGTTTGCGTTCACTACGTGTGAGTCCTCTAGTGCAGGATCACCTGCCATACAGGTTCAGAGGGAGCAGGCTTTTCCCTCGATTAGCGGAGCATCTTTGGGTATTTGGTATGTGGACAGTGGGGCTTCACGTCATATGACAGGAGTCCGTGAGTACTTCTCGGAGCTTTCAGAGAGTGGCACTGATATTGAGGTAGTACTCGGTGATGACAGAGTTGTTAGAGCAGTCGGTGTGGGTACACTGACATTTTAGAGGGGTCCAAACCTCCCTTGAAGGTGTCAGATGTTCTTTATGTGCCAGGGATGAGGAAGAACCTCATATCTGTCTCAGCTTTGGAGGACAGAGGATATGAGATATTGTTCAGGGGAGGACAGGTGTTGATGTATCCCCGAGGCACTCCAGCTGATTCAGCTAGAGTGATAGGTGTACGCCATGCAAAGGTGTACAAGTTTGCATTCCAACCCCTTTTGGCATTGAGTAGTAGTACCGACAGCAGAGCTAGTAGTTTTGAGCAGTGTGAGATTTGGCACCGCAGGATGGGACATATGCATCATGGAGCCTTGAGGACCTTGTGGGAGATCACTACAGGTATGCCAGATTTCAGTATTGATCACTTTGATACTTGTAGAGGATGTGCTATGGGCAAGTTTGCCAAATCCCCTTTTCCCAGCAGTGACAACAGAGCGACTAGGATACTTGATTTGACACATTCTGATGTGAGCGGTCGGATGTCTCATGTTTCCTTGAGTGGATATGAGTATTATGTTTTATTCATTGATGATCA